>JARWCS010000050.1:2023278-2035846 GCA_034783895.1 Geukensia demissa
AGTTCTCTAAAAAGGGTGTCACTGGTTGGTGCAGATGTATAAATTCACAACCTGTCCGGAGGGAGACATTAACGACGCCCCATGTTTAGTTGATTGATTGATTGTTGGTTGCTTAACGTCCAGTGGCAAATATTTAATGCATATTTAGGACGAGAACAAGTTTAACAATTATCAGTATCGAAAAAGTGGTGGGATGGGACACAACAGGGCAACGGTTTTTTGACTGCCACTGGAAAAAGGGAGTGGTGGGTAGGGACGAAAAACTTAGCCTTTTGTAGCGGTATTAACCTGCTCTTTTTCGAAAACTACAAAAGGGGTCTTTTACGGACAAGGAGCGTGGCACTCTCCAAACACGTCACCCACTATGGTCCACGGCCAGGCTTTCCCCTATCCGCCACCTGGGGTTCGCGCTGGGTCAGCCCTGTGGGTCGAGCCCTGGAGACCGCTCCGGTGCCCAGACCCCATGTTTAGAAAATACCATGTTCAATTCACGTTAAAGACCATAGCAACAACTCGTTTTGAGTGGTCTGTAGGCGGCCAGTTGAAAGACTAAATTTTCCCGACCCTACCCAGCCAGACTTTTAGTGGCAGTCGAAATTTGCCACCTTCAATGTCCCCAGTGTACAATCTACATATTGATTTATTGTTTGTTTATTTGTTCCTGTCGTGAATATGTCTGAAATATTGCCACTGGGCGTCAAGCAACAATCAATCAATCAACTATTAAAATCACTGTAATGGGAGAGCATCGTTATACATTACAGTTACAACAACAAAAACATTTTATATCATTTTAAAGGTCATTTTTTCCAAATGAACAGGACTTACCGACCGATTAACAGTAGCATTTATACCTTTCATGTTTCCTTTGGAAATTTAGGTATATTGCTCCCAGTATAAGTATTTTTAAAAATTCGGTTGTGGTCGTTCTATATGAAAAATGATTCAAAATAGCTTTGATAATAAAATGAATAAGTTAATAATTTGATCATTGATATGCTGTGCATCATCTTCAAGCATTTATTTTTCTTTATTATGCAGAGATATAAGGTTTTTATCAATTATAACTACTAACAGTACAAGTTATATAAATCAGAAACAATTGCCATTGTAATAATTTACTGTTTTACAGGATTTGTATGTTAAATGACAAAAAACGTGTTTATAATTTCATTATAGTGTCTAATACTAGTATGGGTGGTCAGAAGTACAAATCTATCTCCTGGTCATTGTGTGTGGTACAAGACAACAAAGTCTATATGCTGAGTGTCATTCTTCCTTGACCAGGTCTAAAGGTCGTTCCAGCTCAATATCCGTATCTAAAGACATTAGGTATCCCACATGTGTAAATAATTTAAGAAGTAATGCCACTACTACGAGGTTACTCCTTGCAATATACATATAGAATACATGTACCTAAATTCTCCATATTTATAAACACTGTTAATTTTATATTTTGAAACCACTGGGTCGAAACCTCTGCTGGTGGATCATGTCCCCGAGGGTATTCACCAGCCCAGTTGTTAGACTTGTCTGACATGAAATTTATCAAACTTTGTTTTACAGAAATTTGCTGCATTTGTTAAATTTCTAATGCACTGAAAATACGGACGTCCTCGAAAAGTATTACACTTAGTGGTTGTCCTGTCGTCGGATTTGGCTTCCTATTTCGATTTGTTTGAGTTTAAGTGCTTCTTTTGCTATATTTGGATCTTGGATCTAATACTGTTGAGAGGGTACTCCTTGAAGTGTAAATATAGCATACCTAAATTCTCCATATTTATTAACATTTGTAATTTTGTATTTTGCATGCATCATTATTTTTGTTGAAACATTTATTGGACCCGTAAACTGTTTGGTGATCAATTTGAGTCCTGGTCAAAAGACAAGGGTCTTATGCCAACCTTCCCTAAATTACTTAACGATTTGTAGATAATAATAATGGCGATAAGACCAAAAGGAAATAAGGGGTCGTTCATGAGACAAGGTATGTTCATTCTCGAGGTCACATGATTAATCATAAAACGAGTAGTTAGCGTTTTCTCCGAATTTTCCTCCCAAATTTTCTTCTCTTCTGGTATCTTCCACAAATATATAACCCTAAAACACAGAAGGTATAGCTATTAGATTTATACTTGTATTACATTTCTATAACCCAATATAAACTGTTATAAATTTAACATGTCATGTTTGCTTGCATTTCATAAAGTAATAAATTTTAATTATTTGTAAATTATATCAAACGTCATTATTTATACTCAGTGCATTGTGATGACGGTGCAAAAAACGCCACTTTTTATGGTTGCATGTCTTTTGTTCCCTTCCATCAGAATGAAAAAAAAATATTGCTTTTCCATTATGAAGCTGTTTTGCGCATGCGCACCCTGTGGAAAGCGGGTTATACACACGACCATGCATCACGCCCGAAATCATGTTCTCGTAATTTATATTCAAGAAAAGTAATATGTAGACTACATGTATATACATTAGGCTCACTCCAACGACAATCTTGCCCCGCCCCTAGAAACCCCGCCCTAATTATATCTCCCGTATTTATAAATCTCTTAAAAAAGGAACGAGGCAGGTGCAACGTTTCAAACTACATCGTACTATTGTGCATTCTTGCGTTGCTAGATGGATGCCTTGGATTTATAAATACGGAACAGCTTTTTGATTGACTTTCCTCAACATGTACACCCATTAAAATACCTGTATTAATGGAAGATGAGACCCATGCGCTTTGCATGACAATTTCATTAATTTACACCCATACTTAGTTGAACATAAAACTTAGTTTATTTTTTCGTTCTTAACAGATAACCAATAAAAAATTTCATTACATTATTTACAAGGCGTCAGTCGTACGCCAACAGTAATTACATTATTGTTATATCTATGATCTGTAGCTCTGTTCCTGGTACCAGGACCAACAGCCAAATTAAAATTTAAACTTTTATGAAAACTTAAATTCTTGGCAATTGATAAAAACAATATTTTTTACAATATCATTGACAAACACGGTTGATATATATGTAGACAATCCAGACATAATAAGAGTTTTCTGCATGCACGTGGCTTTTCGGTTTTAAAACAGCTATAGCACGCCAAGATAAGCGTATGTATTGGAAGAATTAACTTCCCGGACTTTATTGTCCCAAACGAGGTTTAAAGTTTTTAATGTATGTTATATCATAAGTAAATAATTTTTTATAGTCTGTCTCTTTAATTCCCTAATGAGAAACAAAGTGGGTCGTTTGCTTTTATACACCTGATGCAAGATATAGATTGATTGATTGAATGTTGCTTAACGTCCAGTGGCAAATATTTCATGCATGTTCAGGACAACAGGATATTAATAAGTGATGATGAATGAACCCTGCATTGTACTAGATTGACACGCAGAGCTGGATTTTAAGGTGCTAGCTCACGAAAGCAACAATTTGCAGAAAGACATGCCAATTTACCCTGACACATTATTTTGCCTCTGGGACATTGCTCTTACTCTTAACACACGACCTTCCGCAGTCGATGCGAGGACGCCAACCATTACGCCATCGGTTAAGGTTTACTATAACAAAAATAGATTTGTGTTGGCAACGAAACAAGTTTATTTTAAAAAAGGGCCTTGTTTCCCCCAACTTCTTTATACAGGTAGCTAACAGTATAAGTGAAATTGTGCAATAATGTTAATTTACCCTTGTTAGGGTGAAAATTAATGCCCCAGGGATAAGCTTGATTTGCAGAAAATTTAATCTCACATAGTACCACGAAAATTGAACCAGAAAAGCTATTTACTGGGCTGTTCACAAATTTATCTTGCTTATGTGAAAACAAAACATACAGAATCTATAGGATGACGTCCAGTCAGGGATTTTTAGTTGAATTACCTTAGGAAAAGCAATGGGGTAGTCATGATGGAATACAATGCCCTCCCTTTGTATAAGGTCCCAATAAAAAGTTTTCCGTTTAACTCCATGCAAAAAAGTCATGTTCAAGCATGCATATTATACCGTTGACCGTTGACTTTTTTTCAAATCTTTGTCTGATTGAAATTTTATGAAAATCCACGTTTACATTTTATGAATAAAAAAACCCACATATTTTTAACTGTTAAATTTTATAACACCTGTACTTAACAGGTACATACGTATCTTTTTATTGTATGTTTTGAATAAACCTTACGAACCAGGGGTCATTCCTTTTACACTGCACTGAGTAGGACCAAATAGGTACAGTGTAGAAAAAAGGGTAATTATATTATCTTCCTTTACCAAAGATATTAATCCGACAAAATGCGTGTAGGGTATCTTGACATGCAGTGTCCTTCAATTGATTAAATTGTTTTTATCATTAATATATTCTTTTGTGTGTGTGTCAGTTAGTTTTTCGATATCTGACCATCAGAACATCTCATATCGACGCTCTGTCGTTTTATTGATAATCACGTTCTTTTTCTTTTTTGTCCTCTCTTTTCTTGGTTTTGACCTTTTTATGTATGGAATTTTGATTTTTGTTCGCCGAATGGGAATTGAGAATACTTTTACAGACACTTTCAAAATAATTACCATGAAAAAGCCATTCATTTTGTGTTGCATTATTTTGTTGCTACTGTCCGTTTTTCTTATGAGTGAATTTTTCTCAAGTGAAGTGTACAATGTTTTATATTTACCTGTAATTTCAACTATCTTGACAATTTCAAGACCTAAACAGAGCGTAAATGATTTGTCTTTTATAACAACAAATATGATGAATTTGTATATTTTACATAAAATTATGAATTTTCACGTACGCAACAAATAAGCATATTAATTCAAAGATGTACTTATTTTGTAAGCAATCTGTCATGCTGCTCTTAAATCTGTGCGGTATAAAATAGATTTCCGTCTTTAATTGGAATTTATTTACAAATAATTGTCAAAGTTAACCTTGGATATGATTATGCATAAAGAATATTAAACTGTATACAGATAATAAATTCAATTAAGGAAAATGTTTACAACGTCAACATGCACTATAATTAAGGTATAATAACCTTCATACACCTAACAAAATACAACTAACGGTAAAACAAAAGTGCAAATAAATTACTTTATCTGTTATTTATCTTGCTGATTTTTATTTTATGTATGAAATTGAATAATGATTAATCGAAATGACGAGTCTGCATGCAACGACACTGCAATATTCATCAAAATATCATGATTAAACCACAGGGGTTGAAAGGGGTAGGAGGAATACAGGATATTCATATTAGGACTGACATGATCTGTTTTGATTTTTAAATAAAATTATAAATTTAAGATTTTTGCATTTTTAAAGTTGCCGAGAAGCATGATTTTATTTTAGCGTTGTTATGGTTTTTTTTTATTTTAAATATGAAATAGCCATCCAAAAGTCTAAATTACAATCCTCCCAACATCACCTTTAACGATACACAGTGGAAAAGTCTACTAATGCATATCGTTTGTGCATCGTCTGCAGGTCAATTTATAAGTCAACACGATAATAAACAATGCCATTGTCAGTTTGCAGTAAACTCAGAAACAGTCATCTGAACAAAATCAATCAGGCTGAAATAATGTTGAACTGAATTAGAAAATGACAATATTACAATTCTATCTGTCCATTTCATCTTTTATGAAATTATAATTATTGAAAATTAGTACTCCAATACCTCCATTATCCTATTGATCCAGTTGACCATTGTCAGTGAGCTCAAGGATGTATTAAAATGACAAGCTAATTAAACATGCTGGATTTTAATTGAAGACGAATAGCATGTCAAACAGTGAACAGCCATCTGTTGGATTGTCATTCCTTTACATGCTCTAAATTGTTCTTGCACGCATTGTTTATTTGGTAAATTATGTTGTTTTTGTAACAGATTGGGCTTTACTTTCGATCTTAATCTACAATTTCTGCGACAAAAGTAAGAACCCCGATTTTACGTGTATTTATATTTTGGCTAAACTACATTGATTTGTAAATTGTTCATACAACAAACCGTAGACATTTATTTTGGTAGTGATTGCATGTAAGTGACATGTTTAGATAAACTAACTGGATGATTATAATAATAGGTAGAAAACTGAATAAATAATTTCTCAATGAAAGAACGACTTATTTACATACTATATACAAATCAAATATCACGTGAAGGCGTGTAACTTGAACGGTTTCATTCATCAATTTAAAGAGTAAAGTACACTTTATATAAAAATCAGAATTTTGTTTGTTACTATATTTTGTCACACAATAGAACCTCCGGTGGTTCTTTTCTCTTTTTTGTGTCAACCGACTGCATGCATAGTCCAGTTGTGCAACCAAGCATCAGTTAAATTGAATAGATTAATTTAATGTGATACTTGATCAGCCGATGTGCCCTGTATACTGAGGTTGACATCGTTGCAGTATTGTAGGGTTCTAGTTAAATATTCAAGTTTCGTGGTTACCCACAATTGTAAATTTTCAAATTATTTCTTCGGTTAGTAAAAAAGATTTACCCACTCCTTTAATAACAAATTGTAAATCGTAATATTAAAGCAAGAGTTCGGCTGGTGTAATGCGAGTAATGTAGACACATAATAGTAAAAGATGGGAAATTATTTTTATTTTATTTCAATTTTAGATAGAATTTGTTACATTTCGACTTTTTATGTCGGCTCCTGAGTGAGTTTACTCGGGTTTCAATGGCGGTTAGTTGACTGATCTCAGTAACGACGTTATCTTAATAGCGCTTCGGACCAGTTAGATACGTAATAATGTTGTCATCATATTTAATGACCCATTACTGCGTGCTGTGCTGTTAGTGTTTTGGCTCGCGCCACTTTAACAATGGCCGAAGGGCGTCAAATTTAGGTCTATCGTATATGTAACAAGTCGTTCATTATATCGCCTTTTGATATTTTGCTAATTTTTACACGAGTAGATCATTGTAGATACAATCGGTGATAATCCGTTGTTGAGTTTATTGTCCCAACGGTCTGAAGATTTTTTATACATTGTAATCTTTTGAGGTATTTCTCTGATTAGATATTTATATATATTTACTGCTAATTATAAGACCTCTCCAGCAGATTTTGAACTAGCCAAAACAAGAGTACAAGAAAGGCAATATAAATTTACGTCTTTGGTATTTATTTCTCAACATCACGCTTTTCTGTGTAGTGATGACTTAGCCATTTTGGGAAATTGTTTATATATTATACAGTACTAAATTCCCTTACTTCGCATATATTAATATTTTGAATCTATCAGCAATCGCTGTATTTTACTGTTGGTCTACGTTGTACGTGTACACCATTCCGTAATTCGATTATGGCCACTGATGGTAAGAAATTGTGTTAATGGTGTCCGCGATCGGAATTTGAATTTTAGAAATCAGTGATTCACGTATAAATACATTAATGGTGAGACATTAAATGTATAAATTGTGTGAACCTTGTTTCAAATATTCCCAAGACGTGTAAATTATTCAACCCTCTAATAGGTTTGAATCTGAACTTCAGGTGTTTATTTGAATCATTTCACACCTGTGTTGACTAAGGTAAATAATTATCATATTCAAATTACAATCTTTTCTCATACTAATCATGACGAGCGCAACTGAATATCGGATTAAAAAAAATCAAAAATCAAATATTTAATATATCTGTAATGAATGACAGCATATTTACCCAGATCAAAGCATTCAAACAATGAACATGGAGAGGTTTATGTTTAAAAGATAGAGTAATGCCAATTTTTGGACTAAACATCACGTTTATCAAATTCCCAGATACGTTTAACCTCAGTCAAAAGTTATTTTAAATGACGTCCATGCCGTTGACCTTTCTCCTCTTAAAATGACATGACCACAAGTTGTAACCAGCACGGCCGGAACAGTGTTATAAATGGAAATTTTCCTATCAAAATCAGCATGATATCAGGCATAATAATTAATAATGTCTGTCCAGTAGCAAAAAGCGGACAACTGTCCCGGCGCCGATTTTGAATTTTATAATACGAGGTACCAAAATGGCGTGCGAAATTTAACGTGTAATGACATTAATAACGTGAAGGTTACACAAAATAACCTGTAACTGTTCCTTGTCTGAACGGTGCAGAGAAAGAGTAATTGTTCGCGTACTGACAGCGTGATAGTGAAACTCAACGAAATCATCTGTATTTGTTATTATGCTACCTGAAAGAGTCAGGAATCAGTTGTCGAAACTAATGGTGAACTGAACGCGTATGATGAGTTTTCAGTTTTATATTATGTAAGAGTGGCCATCTGGTTTTGAATGATATACAATTTGGCCTTCGAATGCACGTAATGGGAATATCAGATACCCGACCAGGATCGGTGGGTTCTACCGGGTACACTATCTTCCTCCACCAATAAAACTGATCGCCACAATACGATGAGTAATAGGGTTGAAAAATGTCGAAATGCACCTAACAGACTATGGCAACCTCCGTCGCGGAGACGCTTAGATGTATGAGTACTTACACATGAATTGAGAACCTATGGTGCATTACGCTTTTTTCAAAACTATTTGGATGCAGACAACGTGAATATAAAAAACACACAAAACAAGCAATTAGGAAAACAGGAGCGAACACGTACGAGTCCATGCCTAAAAAGTATAACAATCATAATGTTTACACACATAGACCATTCAGATATTGTATATGCCTAAAAACTCATTATTTTTCATTATAGAGAGGGAGGGTAGTTAAGAGGCTTTGGTAACGTGAGGTGATATCAGCACATGTACGGCTATATATCATTTTAACTTAAGTGGAATCTTATAGACAATTAAATAAATCTGTAACTACCTTAAAACAGTCTGAGAGCAATTTTGGTCGGACAATGAGCTCCGGTAAACTGTGAGACATGGTTATATTACGTATTTCAATATACTTATTGCAGTAAAGAAAAAGTGATTAACATCATCCTGGGTATGCAGAAGTTTCACTTTCAAAATTCAGAAAGGAGGCTGAGCAGCATGGTATTTAGTTTCCTAGGGCCATTTTGGTAATATTTCGGAACGTTTATAATACATAAATACAGAATTTGCATCTTTTCGAATTTCCTTTTTTAATTGGAATATTTTTGGGGGATTTCGAAGCAATTCATCCAACTCATTCCATTCTGTTGTCGTTACTGAAATTCTCATAGGTCCTAACAGCCCCGAAACTCCCATCACTTGTTTAAGTCTTAACTACTTTGTGAAAAAAGAATAGGTTATGCACAAAGGGGAAAGTTATACCAAAAGAATACATAATGAAATAAGGTTAATAAAATACTGAACATCAAAACCATTTGTAACATATGCTCGAATACCTAAATGGGTGTCTATGAAAGTGCAAAAAGTATACCATGTTAAAGGATAGTTTTAATTGGTGACAGTATTCAAGCAATATTTCACCTCGAAAGGTGGAGTATACAATATTCAGGCCCTTTCCACAATTGAATTAATTTCAAATTCAATGTATAAAGTAAAGATCTCTTTGCATTATGTTTTGTACACGTGCAATTTATTTATTCAATTTGACCTTTTCACCGTTATATTTTAAAGTTATTTGCTTAAAAACCAATAAAAAGTAAATTGCTCATTCATTTTTTAACGATAGTAAATAGATAGTATTATGAGACATTATCGGTGGTAAATAAAATTAGAAATGAACATTCTATAAAAAAGGGACTCAAATCAATCTTCTTTTAAACTGACAGACCCCTGGAGTTTTTGGTGTGTTTACACATCTCTCCGTTTATACCCGGACATCTGTTTGGGGACTATCTATGTGGATGTTCCGAATACACCCATATGTGAAGTTCTCACCATTAACCTATTATAATGTAAAGAAGCAGAAATTATATATTCAGATTTTAAGTGAATCTTTTGAGAGAAATGTTGAGCAGGGCAATTTAAGCTCAAATCTGCGAAAAGTATAATGCAGCCGTGTGTTGTTTTTCTCAAATATTGAAATTGTTTGAGAGGGTATGATTTGTGAAAAAAATACAGCTACTCTCAGCGTACTTTGAAATTGATATAATTTCTACACTTAAGTAGACCATTCTCAACGTAATTAAAAAAGGAAAAGCAAAAAAGATGTAGTTTATGAGATATATTTTTATAACTTTAATGTGAAATAAGCATTGTTCACCTGTCATATTCCGTTTACATAAAACATCTTCTCAATTTAATCTGAAACCAGAACATTGGGGAAATGTATACATATTCGAAAACCTTAAGAGGTTCTTGTTCTCTCTGTAGTGCCAATATTAGTAACAAACAGACGAAAGGAAACCCAGTAATTCGTCAAAATTTTGGTGAAGTACATTTTCATTTTTAAAACATTTAAAATATAGATAAAAATTCGGAATTACTTGAACCAATTTTAAACCAGTATCACCGCATTACATAAGATGTTACAATACAATACGATCAGAGAACAAGAAAGTAGAAAGTTAAAAGTCAGAAAGTCATAGTGAAATTTTGATGTGGGATTTCGCAGCTTATTCTTGTAATTGTATCGACATAGCCTTATAGTTCTGTGAAAATAAAAAGTATTCTTTAAGTATATTAGTATTATCGATATAAATCTACTGAGAACAAAACAGTGTTACCTTTTTACAGATTTTTATATGGCCTAGTTATTCAAGAAGGTTGAAATTTGTTTATATAATGAATTCATACTTTAATTAATAACGTTAGCAATATGAATGGGCAATATATTTCCTCTGTCCAAGTTTTACTTTAACTTTGTACCATTTAAAAAGGATAAATTCTCCAAATATAATTGCAAGTCTACATATATATTACAGAAAAAAAGGAATAGAGAGTAAAGGAATTCCCAGTATCAATACGACCAGACAAGTAAACCACAATTCAAAAGCATGTGCAAGATAATGACTGTAATTGTTCAAGGTGACTTGCTAATGGTTTTGATGAGATTGAAAATCTCATTATATTTCAGTATTGTTAGACATGTATAATAAAGTTATTAATATCAGCATTTTGAATTCTGTAGTGCATTCCGACTCTTAATTTGCATGGAATTATAAAGCGTCACGTAGCCAACGATTTAAGAGCATATTTGCAAATTAGAGGTTTTATTGTTTGATATTTGATGTGATGTGAAATTAGTCTGCATGTCATTTTCAGAATAGCATGTTAAATCTGCGCAGTTTTATTGTGTGTATGCCTCGATGATTCCGAGTACAAATATAGTTCGTTGTGATTTTATTTTGTTTCGGTGTTCAGTATATCTTTCACATCAAATTACATCACGCTTTAGGTAAAAATATTCCCCATTATTATCGGTAATCTTCAAACAATCATTAGAGTTTGAATGATTACACTTGATGTACTTTTTTGTTGGATATACCCCCCTTAAGCGGATTTAGGTTTATAACAGTCCCCTTATCTTATTTGGATTATCTACTTTGAAACAACACAGATATGCTTGTTTCTTTCATAAAAGTGATAGTATTGGTTCAATGTTAAATTTTAATGAATCTCTTTTCGGCAGCGACGTGAACTTCAAAGTATATGAACATGATGAAATAAAACTTCTATGTTATAACATTCTTCAATTCTAAGTTAATGGCAGCTAACAGGTAAGACAGTTAACATTGCGTAAGGCACCAAAATGTCTCCCATTATCCTCTCTTTTGGGTATCGTTTTTAATCAGAGCATTCCCTTTGATGTTTGAAAAAATACATTAATCTCTATTACTTCAAATGTATCAAAAGTTAACAAGTGGAAGAGTGGGACAGGTGCTACAACCGTTATAATTTAAGCTAGTTTTCATTTGCCGACTTGATATTAAAATTTGTACAATAGTCTATGATTTTAATGAAATATTGTCACCTATTGAACTCCATTTTGTATGAAGAATTGGGTATTGTTGTCCTTTAGTTATTGATCGCTCTGCACACAGAGACAACATTAACCATTCCGATGCACACTCAAATATAATTCCTTAACATTTATTTTATGATCTTAAAGCCTAAAGCAGATGTACATCGTGCAAAACTTCAAACGGCCGAAAATACATTATGTTTTGTTACTATAATATTAATTTGTGAAATTATGATATTTTTGAAGTCTAAAGTAAATAAGAAGAAGGTATTAGTATTCAGTTTTCTTCTGTCATGTAAATTTAACGCTGCAGATTTTCAGATTTTACATATCAGCATAAGTACTTAGTGCAGCTAACGGTCTTGAGTGAGAACACCCGCAGAGAATAATAAATTTACGAACACGGTACGATTTAATATAGGAGGGAGAATCTTCCGCTTAATTTCAGAAGCTTCTTGCTGTGAAAAACCAAAGCAAATCGTGTATTGCACATGACTAAGTACATCGACCACATCAAAAACAAAATAGCAAAATATTGTTCGAAAAATGGCGGATTCAATTTTAAATCATTAGGATACATTGTAAAAACTAGTAATAATTTTGTAAATTGTACTTTTTACTTGGTAGCAACCTCGTGATATTGGATTGCCTGAGGTTACTAAGTGTAAAATTTACAATTTTCATTTTTTTTTCAAGCTAAAAGCATAGTTATGAG
>JARWCS010000050.1:2036937-2055011 GCA_034783895.1 Geukensia demissa
TATTCATGACAGTCGGAAGATATCCATTGTCATCTGTGAAATGGATATTTCGTACCGGTCAACCAAATCATGATGGCAAAAGTTAGACTTAACTGAAAATAATAAATTACGCAAAGAAACGATGCACATAAAATGATACCACGAAAACAAATACAGAATTAAACTGTATTGAGACAAGTCAGACAAATCCACTGCATTGCACATGCATTTGGTCACAAACACTTGGGTGTTACATTTTTTAGCGATGTCAAGTGAAAACAACGCAGAGAGAAAAAGAAAACAGTAAGTGTGTCAAAATATTCAAAATGTTCTTCGTAAACAAAAATACTTGAATGGTTTGAATCCAACAATTCGAAGCGCTTATAGCATCTCAATTCCAGATTACGACTCATATGGCCCAAGATAAAAAATCCTAACGCAACTTAGATGTTCTGTCTCATTTACTTATTAAATAATCTTTACTGGCTATAGCTGATGCAGCAACACGCTTATATTGTAACCGATGTCTTTGAATACATTGGAAGGTCCAAAGGGTTCCTTATTGTTTAATTTATTTTAACGGAAACCACAAAGTCATCCAACACATAGCAATTATACAAATTTTCTTGTATCTCTTTTCAACTTGATTGTGTTATTTTCATGTATTGCATGCTCTTAATTATCATTTTAATATATTTTAAAGCGGAGAAGACTAAATAAGTATGATTTACTTGTGTCTCATCCAGTTTGCATAAAATATGTTTAAAGTAAACATGAACCAGAACCGTTACAAGCTTACTTCGTACAGAAGTAGTTTGGGGTTAAACAACAGTGGAATATCTTTTCTAGGTGTATATAACATATCATGATATGCAGACAAGATATATTGAAAAATATAGCCACAACATATACATTGATTTCATAGAAAAACCCATTTCTGTAGCCAATCATTCCATATGGCGCAAATTTCTTAATCGGAATTTGATCGAGAATTAATTAAAGTGTCAGCTGAAAATAATTACTTTAAAAATGTCGCATGAATGGTCATCGTAGCATACTGATGTACCAACCACGTGTCATCACTTTTGGGTGTCTTTATAGTATTACATAAACTAAAATTATAGTAATAGAACACGTCGTAATATTGTTGGTGAGATTATTATCGGAAATGATTATCTGTTTTTAATGTTTCTTTTACAAATTTAACAAGGAGTTAAATAAATAATTATTCGTCCATTTTCTGTCCAATCGTCATGTGTGAACTAACGATTTCACGTCGTTAAATCATCGATTTAACAGAAAGTACAATAGCCTTAAGTAATCAAGCGGTTAAACTACCCTGATGACTTTAAATGCCACATTATACGCCATTAATGATGAAATAATAAAAATTTTCGCGCGAAATCTTTTTAAGTTCAAATCATCAATATTTTATTTTGGGATTCTTTTGCTGTAAAATGTGTGAAATTTGAAGCAGATTGACTCATCTGTTGTATTGCAGAACCTAATACTCGTCTCATGGACAACTTCGCGTTTGACTATAAAAATATCGTTGACACCAACACCAGAGTTTTACACATTATGTTCGAAGAAAAATGTATTGATTTTTCAAAGTAGAATTTACACGAACACTTTTTTTGTTTTATTTTCTCCTAACCAAAACTAAACTGGTGACACAGTGTCTCCAAATGTAGATACAGATTCTGTCTTCATGTAACAATCAGATGCTGAAGATATATAAAAGAATTATCAGAATATTGCATATTTTGACAAATTATCATTAACAGAGACACGTATACTATATGTCTCTATCATTAAATGAAATATTTTGTTTTTCGACGAAATTAGTTGTTATCTCATTGTCAGCGATTCCTAGTGCATTGTGGATATTAAGCTATCAGAACTGCAGAACAAATTGTGGCAAAAACTTATTTTTTAAAAGAACTGCACATCGTTAGTATAAATCCTCTGAAGAGTCATTTTCACAACTGTTTATTTGGACTAGATTTCTTAGAAAATATTAAACAATGTACGCTGTGACAAAACAAAACAATGACAACGCAGAGTGAAGCAATGTATGCCTAATATACTTCCATGGCTGACATCGAGTATGTCTTAAGTTCAAAATATAATAATAAAAATCCTATTCTATTGTCCGATATTCGATTTCATGGAGTCTGCTGTAGTGTGACATGCATATTGGTGGAATTGTATATGTTTTGTTGTATCTCATCTGGCAACTAAAATTACAGTTTTGCTGGAGTAATAAAAATGCAGCATCTTTATATTCTAATGCAAAAATTTTACAATGAAATTTTTTTTAAATTGCGCGAAAAAGTAAAAATCTTAAAACAGAGAATAATGTATTTAATAAAATAATGAAGCATATAGAAGTTTAGTTATGTTTAAACATATTTTATTTGCAACTGTAAGTAAATGGGGTTGGATATATAAAAAAAGGAAATGTTTTATACTAATTATACCAACATTAAAGATACGATTTTTAATGCATATGAGAAAAGATATGATTTTTAATACATTCCAGAATATATTTTTGAGAGATAATATCGTCGTCCTTTTGGATGTTCCAACGTTTCAACGCATTGTGTTTTTGTTGTTATTCAGTTTCAGTGATATTGCTCTATCAGAAACAGAGATTTATTGCCAAACTTAACCACCTTGGCGTACGTATAATGATGACCATCTTTTTTCTTTTCAGGTTTTTCTGTTTTATCATGCTTATTGTTAATTGGTAATTTGTCCTGAAACGGGAGATGTACTGGTCTAGTGCACAATATAATGCGCTCATCTGCCAATTTGATAAAAACTTTTCCATCAAAAGTCCATGTTTCTCTAACAAATTTGTTGTTTTTCAACCATCTGGCATTATACGCAAGTTCGGACCGTTTGCGTGTCAGATCTTCGTACATCAGATATTGAGTATTATTTTCCTTATTGTACTCATGCATGGTCTTTTTGGATCGTAACAGATTTGGTCTGCTTTTTTACGAGACAAACCTGATAATGATCTCCCGATGTTTATTCTCCGCAGTGCTGTCTCTCGGCGGCCCAACTCTATGTGATCTATCGATCTCCTCTGGTTTGAGATCCACCTTAAGTATTTTGGTAGCAAATTTTACCACTTCGTCGTCTGTGCTTTCCGTAACTTTTTCTGGAATTCCAGATATTCTGATTGACTGCCTTCTGGTATACTGCTCTAAATCGTCGTTTCTCCATTCAAGCTCTTCACATTTAGCTTCAGATTCAGAAAGTCTCTGACTCATCAGATCAACATTTTGGCGTAATGGCAAAAGAATTTCAGATACTTGAGCATCTAAGGAGGGGAGCAAATGTTCGACCAGCTTGTTTTTTTAATTGAGGTATCTCACACAGAGAAGCAACAAATTTGTCAATTACACTCTGCTCGCTTAAAATACCAAGAAGCGCATCTAGTAATACCTCAGGATCTTCATTTTCTATATCACTGCTCCCAGTACAAAAGCGCTTGGCTCCCTGAATATACCCTGAATACTGGCCTCGAAATTGACCACCTCTTCCCCTATGACGTCCCATATTGTAGACTCGTTAAATCGTGTAAATTATAGAAAATTGTGAGTGTGAATATATACAGTCATCCTTCAACAACAGTTACATGGGATTGATGTTGACCAGTCGTCAGTTACTTTACAGTATATTGCCAAACTTCAATTGTAAACAAAGAACAATGGCGTTGATAGAGTCAGTTCACAAAATCGTTCTAGTTACTCACATCTGAGAGGCTAATCCTGATTGTTTTCAATTTAAAGCATGTTCCAACTAATCATACACATAGTTCCATCACTTGTTTGTAAATAAATACTTAAGTTAGCATACATTTTGCCAATTTCATGGAGCAAATTTTCAATGTACTACTGCCATATTGTACCCATAATTCAATCCATTGTAGCCTGTCCGCAATAACATTTATTTAAAATAAGAAAAAAAAAATGGATTGCATGTTATACCAGAGGCGGATTCAGACTTTTCGAAAGGTGGGCACTTTTTGTAGACCTCTTGATGCATCAATTTTCTCGATTTCTAAAGGAGATTAAGACCAAAATTTACCCCAAATTTTTCCTTTTTTATCATTTTTTGCGTTTCAAAGGGGGACACCCCTGCCCCTCTGATTTAATTTCTTCACTCGATGCCTCTGCAGATCGACTGTATATTAGACTAAAAAACATTAAAAGCAATCAACACATTCAGAGCTGACTACGCTCGGTGTCTCTGCAGATTAACTGTATATATTAGACTAGAAAACATCCATAGCAATCAAAACATTCAGAGCTGACTTCGCTCGATGCCTCTGTAGATGGACTGTTTGTTAGACTAGAAAACATCCAAAGCAATCAAAACACTAGAGCTGACATCGATGGATGCCTCTGCAGATTGATTTTATATTAGACTTGAAAACATCCATAGCAATCAACACATTCAGAGCTGACTTCGCTCGGTGCCTGTATATACATGTAAGACCAGAAAAAATCTATAGTATTCAATACACTCTGAGCTGACTTCTCTCGACCTTGTTCCCCTTTACATAGTTAATAAATGTGACATTCCAGACATCCAAGAGAAGTTCCAGAATAAAATACCTATGTCAGAAACCTGAAACTCACAGTCCAAATAAGCCTACACAAACACGTTACAAAAAGCACCTCGACATATAAATAAAGATTAAGCTCAAACTCTTTGATCACCTTTACAAAAATAATCAGGTCAGATGCTTCAGAAGAGTATGTAAGAAAATCTTTCATCTCTAAACCAGGTTCTCATCAATCAGCATAGAGGGTTAATTTTGGTTGGTGACATGTTTTCAAATAGTTGAGAGGTTTTCGGATATCATAATAAATACCACACAATTCATGGGAAAAATATTTATATTATGGAGCTTGATTTGATGTATCCTTTGTTTTTTCAACTTACAATTCTGCAAATTTGAAAAGACATGCGGAACAAACGAGTCCCACAAATGCATAGCAACTATAGGAGTATTGCCATATATACGTGGAAAGTTGACAACAGGAAAATAAAAATCATCCAATATGTCGGAAATCATAGACAACTTTACACTCTTGGTCTATCTCGAGGAATGAATTTAAGTATGAAGCAGATCCAGATCTACTGATGCCTGCAGTTGTCTCTTTTACTTTAGGGGTATTTGGTCAAGATTGTTTCTAAAGCTAGTATTGCCAATAAACGACTAGTTTCCATCACAGTATTACAAATGTATTATCTATGATATATACAATCACCAGATTGGGGCGATTTGGGATAGTTCTCTCTATTTTTTCTTTCTTCTTGATGTCCAAATTCACACGGAGCAACAGACGAGTTGCCTCGTCTGTCTCAACTATATTTACAGTCCGTTAGTGTTTGCTAGTGATGTATAGATACCATTTTAAATTGTTTGTAATTATTTTTTTTAATATTTGATAAACCTGAGTTAGATTTAACTTTTTTCGGTGACTTTGGCCTGTCAAATTCACAGCTATTAGGATTTCTAATAGTTGTCAGATATTTTACGCGGAAACAAAAAAAGTAAAACGAGTGATAGGTAAAATAATTTTTATGTTCTCTTGGTTTAATCCTTTTATTTTGCCCAATATGGGCAAAATACAAAAAAAATTAAATCCAGAGCAAGCAAACTTCCTTAAAATTAACATTATTTCCTATAAACGTTAACTAAGTTCTTGGTCTTTCTTTCCCGCTCTAGTTATTTTCAATTTATCAAAATTCAAATTCCATGAAATTGCAATATTTCTGAGACAAATATGATATTTCTGACACATTTTTAATTTGAAATACTGTTTTCATCAAATATGAAACGCTTTGTTTTTTTTTTGTATTTTTACTGTGTATTATATTTCTGCCATACAACTCAAGCTTCGGATGCAGAGAGGATACTAGTTATATATATAACACCAAGACTCGCCTGGTATATTATTACTATAAATTAATGTGGCTGTCTGAGCTTAAATACATAACTCATATTCACTACTCAAACAGTTTTTTCATGACAAAAGAATTAAATGATGATTTAGATCAAATAATTTCATATCAAAGAAACGTTAGAAAAATAATTAAAAATTTGATAAATTATGGATCATATATTTACTTTATCCGCGACGGAACTATTTTAGCGACACCTAAAGTGTACTCTGGGCACAATCAGCTTTTAAATCTTATGATAAAATTAGTGTCCTTGAAAAAAATAATGAAAATCCGCATAAAAATTTCATAAATTAAAAGTGGTATACGGTGGAAGAGTAATTGATACATCAATTAGCGGGTTGATCAGAGATGCACCGTATTGACTTTTGATAGGAAAGGTCTTAGATCATGGAAACCATATTGGTTTTTAACCTTATTTGTTATATAACGCTTTGATAAGAATAGAATTATGCAAATGTTCATAACAAATATTCAGTATTTCATTATTTATACTGGTTTCTGCTTTTAACAAAGACGGATAAAAATCATCTTTTGTTTGTTTGTTCGATGAGTGTTAAACGCCACTGTTACCATCCTGCAGTCATATCGCGGTTGTCATTTTAACTGTGGATGAACCATAATACCAGGGGAAAACTACCGATCTTGAGCAGTTATCACTATGTTGTATATCGAGTGGTTATGGGTAAAGTGAGATGTGGTGGTGGTTGATGATGTTTTACGTCCAGCAACTCAGTCGGACGATTTCGTGTCGTTGTTTCAAGATGGTGTCGTTTTGATGACTTTTGTAGCTTGCTGATTGTACTTTCAGTTACAGCGGTTCTTTTAAGGACAGTACTGATCTGTTCCACTGGGAAAAACTTTCATGGTCACGTCCTTCCTCGTCACACTGTATATCAGGGCTGGTTGCCAATGGATCACTGAGTCGAGGGCGATGTAAGAGGTTGGTCATTAATCCATTTCTGCAAGTTTTAATGGAGTCGAATTTCCCCATTCGACAGCAAGTTTTGGTGTTTTACAGATAGCTACGCGACTGTCATTGTGCAGGAAAATGTTAATCTACCAATGAAACTTGATCACACCCAGTATTGAAATATAGTAAAAGACAGAAAACCGAAAGATCTACCAAAAAAGGTGCACGTCTAATAATATGACAGGAATTGTAATATAATGGCAAACCATAGAACGGATCAAAGACGTAACACTATACAAACACAGAAACATAAAAGTCGAACATACACGTAAACAACATAAACCCAACAAAAAGCAAGTCCACAAGGCGATGCCAAAAATTAGGCAGTTCTCACTTCTTTAAAATAAAAAATCCTATGATTATGTAACAGCAAAGATTTTTTGTGAGACCGGCTGTTGTAAAACATGCAAGCTGTTAGAGAGATAGTTCCACTCTTCCATAGTTAGTGGAAGAGAAAATATCTAAGCGTCTGGCGAGGATGAGTTGTCAATAGTCTATTGGAAAAGTGTATCGTCACGTTGTTGTGAAAGTTTTGTCTCAAGTCTGTAAATAGTGTCTTTTTTAAATGAAGAAAAAACACAAATCAGTCTTTACTAAACTTTTAAGTAAGATGTGTTAATTTTTCTTCATGAAATAAAAGGTTCTGGTAGTAAAACCGCCCCTCCACTGGCCATGTGCTCCATCAACCGCAAGATAAGCCTTCTATTGCAGATTAAGTCTGTAAATCAAATAGTTGAATAACAGGTAAAGGCAATTTTAAGCGGTGTAATGTACAAAATAATCCAGTCTTGCCTATGTAGAAGCTGTAACTGCGAAACGCGCGACGATCCCGTTGCGTCAACATGGGCGGAAATTATTGTTATATTTACCTTATGTGAATAATGCGTTTTCCTCTTTTAATGGTTTCAGCAGTCATTTTGGAAGCACTCTCGTGAACCAAAATTTATATTTTTTTTCAGGTGTATACTGTAAAACGCACATGTATATATAAAATAGTGCCCCCATTCCTGTTAGAATTTACCTTTCAGTTTGATAGTAGCATGTGTCGGGGATCATTTTATTAAAATGTAGTTGTAAATTTCCAAAATTCAGTCAATACATGCAGAAAAAAGCATATAGCAGAATGTATAAAACACATAGGCCAATACCCTGCAAGCTGGCACAAGTAGAGACCATGATGTAGCCATGCTAGCAGCAATCCATTATTTTTTTTCGTGTAAGACGTCATTTCGATTTAGCAGATGAGATGAGCCAAATTTATACAATATTGAAAATTTGCCGTCTCGGTATCACAAAGGATAATTAACTAAACAAAATTTGTTAATCGCTTATAAACATGTACAGCATTTCTGGTGGCCATGTTTGTCAAACGTCCGGAGTCTGTGATCACGCAGGCGTGTGTCGTATGTCAATGATATTAAAGTGATTTTGTCTGTCATCATAATTTTCTTCTAGTTGGTTAAAACTACTTGTAAATTTCAGATTTTAACATACAAATATTGATTCTATCAAATATATTCTTTATATTTTGATGACTAAAATAAAATTTAATGATTTCAGCAACTTTATGAAGTCGGGTGAATCGCCATTAACTTCTAACGCTTCGGTTATTTTTGTATTAATGTTTAACCCTTTAACATCACTATGATAATTATATCCATACGCAGAATATTTTCTTTCTGTATTTTTGTTCAATCTAATGCAAAAAATTGATGTGTTAACCTATTATTTGAAATTTCTGAAATTATCGACTGCTATTGTTCGGACATTTTGTACTGACCACGCCAGGTACAATTTTAATAAGTGGTCCAATAACCTCCTGTAGTGACCGATTCCAAACAAAGTGTTACGACTTCAATGTAAACACGCCCATGTACCCAAGATTCACAACGTTATGTCGGGGTCTTTGCACGCAGGAATACAACTTCATTGCAATTTGTCGTAAAATAACAAATGCTTAAATTATAATATTCTTTTGGATATTTCATGGTCATTAATTTTTATGTCGGTCATTGCTTTAGCATGGGAAATAGTGGTTTCTGTGTTTACTGATTAAATGCTTCCTGTGGTGGGTGAATTTTATTTTCTCAGATTGGTAGTTCATCTTCAACAGCATAGTACTACAAAGTGTCAGGTTACTACATCTATAAACAGTCTACATCTTTAAATAAAGTTAATCGTAAAGTTTGAAACAACTGCACTTGTAAATAACCGTTGTCTTCTAATCAATATCTGTATGAATTGCATCCATCGTATCATACATAACACAACTCTTCAGATTTTGAACAAATAAATTGCGCCCATCGAGGAACATTTAGAGTCTAGTTCGACCGATCAGAATTTCTAATATATATAAAATATAAGGCAATATATAAGGTAAATATTAAGGAGGCAATTCTGCATCTCCCCTAGAAACGGAGAAAAATTGTTGAATCAAGCGGTTGCTACAGGGCATTCAACTAGGGTGAAATCCCACTCCTTGTGACGTAAAGTTGTGCAAATCTAGCCTAAATGCTACCAATACAAAAAACGGGAAAGAGAAAGACCAATCGATGACCTAATGCAGATAAAGAATAATGATAAATAGATTACATTACATGTCACTGTGCATATCCATCCTAATATCATCACTCGACCGATATTGTTCCTTTGGCTTAAAGCCCTCACTCCCCATATATAAATGATTCATGGGTTGATAAAGGGGGAATGTATAATAATCTAAAATTCAGAGTTTAGGTACAAACTAAAATTTACTTAAATTATAAGTACTCCTAAAGCATTAAAAGTTTGTAGAATTTGTGGCCTGTTGACAGAATAATGTGATTGAACGTTTAATTAAACGCTTCGCGTCGTTTTAAATTTTGCACAGAGAAGAGGATCAAATTTCAGTGAATGCGTAGGTCACACTTGAGCAGAACCAAAACGACACGCGACCTTCCGCGTGCTGGTACGTGCCTAGTTATTAAGCTGTGGTATCTAAAGGATTCATCATTCCTTGTTATTGTTGGCCTTAGAAACCGTCAAATACAGATTACTACCGAAGAGTAGTTATTACTGGTGAACCCAAAGTGGCGGTCATGATTTCTTTCAAATTCATAGAGTAATTTCCCCTGTTGTCAAAATAATTAATGAATGTGATTTTTTCGTAGAATGTCATTAACTGAGATTTGACATAGTTTGAAATCGCTAAAGCATTCTCGAAACAAACCTATGTCATATGTTTGTTTAAAACATTATAAATTGTTGTATCTATCTGCTGTATATGTCAGGCTCAGATTAGATAGGACATTATCACTTCAAATAGGGGAAAAAGAGGCCGGAAAAGTCCCTTTGTTTCATAGATATTAAGAAGAAGAATGGAGTCTTTTCTCGGTAATTTGCCAATATTTCCCGGTACCATGAAATATTTTGACATGCAACCGAATTGATCTGTTCGGCACAAGACCCCGTTGCTTTATAAAATATATATAACAGAAATTATGTCGGTTCATTTACCAGATGTTGAATGAAAGACAAGACAAGAAGCTTGATTTACATTGTTGGACGCTTTTAAATCTAGTCTTGTCATTTTAATATAAGGTTGTGTTTTGTTCGACACGAAAAACATATATTTTAATAAATTCTTTTATTGCTTTGTCATATTTTCTTCAGAAAATAGAGAAAATGCCCATAAATATATGACAAAAACGGTCGACATCATGACCGTAATTATAGATGTTTTAAAGGGTGCATTGAATCCTTAGTAGATAATTGGAAAAGATAATCAGCTTAAATGGTATTCTTTGTCGACGATTAAATACTTATTGTATTATTCGAGCACACCCGTATTTATATAACAAAATGGTACTCTCGTATAACGAGGTATTCTGATGATTTACTGGCACAGGACATAATGCCGCAAGCATCATTATCGTTAAAACGGTGACACTATAACGTCACTGTATTGTTCCGCATACAAAATAGATCTGATTTGTACTTATAATTGGTTTAAAGATGGTTAATTCTAAACGAATAATTAGGAAAAGTGTGGTCTTTTTGTAGTAAGGGGCAAAATCATTTTAATATCTACTGACATCCGCCATTGATATTCAATTTCCTAAGGGTGGCGTATTAAAAATAGAATAGACGTTTTTGTAAAGATAGTCCTTGGAGATTTCAATTACCCAAACTTTTGTACATTTGATATAGGCTGTGTTGAGCATCTTAACATCAAAAACTTCATAATTAAATGAAATACTTCTACAATCCATAAAAAGTGTAAAATCTAGTGTTATTTGGGTATTCACCAGCCCAGTTCTCAGACTTTTCTGGCTTGAATTTTACTATGTACTTTTTTACAGAATTTTCCAGTGAAAACCTTAACTCCTGAAATAGCGCAGAAGACTTCATTCCCGGTATTGCACATGGTAGGTGTCCTTCCCGCTGGATTTGACTGCCTATTCTAGTTTGTTTAGTTACAAATAATTTGGATCACGGCTTTCCTATGTTTTGGTTCTGGTGGTACTGAGAGGTTAATTGTTGAAATGGGAATATAACAAATTAGAATTCAACATATTTATTCAACAATGGTAAACTTGTTTTTGGAAAAATATCCAAGGCAGGGGCGGATCCAGGGTGGGGCAGGGGTGACCAGGACCCCACTTTAAACGCAATAATGATAAAAAGAAAACATATGGGGTAAATTTTGGTCTTAATTTCCATTAAAATCGAGAAAATTAATGAATAACGAGGTTTACAAAAAGTGGGCCCCCATTTTACAAAAGGTTGGATCCGCCTCTGCAAGGTTAATAATTGTTGATAAAATACCGTGATAGAATTTAATCAATCAATCTTTCTGTTTTGGACTCAGTCCGTAAAGACTGGATGAAAAATCATTTCGGAAACATTGAAAAACATAACCGTACGACAACTCAAAAAATAAACCCATCTAAGAATGTCTACCAACTACTAGAAAGATAAACCTTAATGACGAATCAAAATTACAGCTTCATTGAAAAATGCAGATTTTAATGTGTCTTTTAATTTAAGTTTCCTTTAATTTTAGTTCATTTCAATCAAATAAACAGAGAAAGTAATGGGCGATACGATACAAAGTTCGAAACGGTGACTGATCAAAATTTAGGAAGTTTTATAAAAAGATACATTAAATCTACTTTTAAGTTTATTTACATTAAATTGTTACCTTTGAAAACTTTCGGCTAGTGTGTTATATGATTTCGGTTTATTTGTGTGTCAACTAACCCAGGCGACAATTTTAAAATACAAATTACAGTCCTTTGATACCACTGTATCAGTGTATACTTTCTTGTCTACCGAAATAGGTGATAATCTCACTTAAATCTTTACTGTCGCCTTCTAAACTTTTTGGAAAAATAAATAAATATTGAAAGTTTGTTCTGAACAAATCAATTTGTTTATTTTTAACTGCTAACATAGGCTTACTGTGTTGTGATCACTCGTTTATTTATATTTATTTAAGCACACCTGTAGTAAGTTTAAAATTTAAGAGAAAGAGAAAAGACGCACATCCTCTTTGAATAATTAGCGCTTTTGATGAATTAAAAATTTAAATGGGCGGGAAAGTACATTTCAAAAGCCCCATTGACGGGACACGAATGGACAAATAAACCGCTCAAAATGTCTCCACAGGGGAACGTGCCTTGATAAAGACAATTATTATAATGGTTTTATTTTCTGAGTATTGATTGTTTGCTCACCTTTTAATGGATAGTACATTTCTTCTACAAATCACAGAAATCATTTATATTCAAACTGTTGAATTTTTAAATGAAAACATAAAATAAATTAACGGGCATTACAAGTACATATCACCCTCAATAATGGAGAGGAAAAAATGTTTTTGTGACGTTTTTTTTTTAATTCTCGCTTAAATGTGAAAAAAAAATTGTTAATTATATTTTTTCATATTTACATTAAGACTAAACTAAATTCGATTTTACATCTCAAAAGGAAAATAGCAATCGCGCGCCACAACAGGTAGGCGGTCATTGTGTTGTAGATAAACCACACCCCTTCAGATTCAAACTGCCAATCAAATTCAACCTTACGTCGCGGTTGGTTTCTCCAATGGAAAATAAAAAACGAAATAATGGAGAGGCACGCGACCGCCACACGACATAAATTTACGTTTAAAAAAAGATAACGGGATTGAAATTTGTGAAAGATGGACGCCAACAAAATCTTGCAGCAGTATGTCCTCATAAAGCCAAATACTTTTTCTATTAATGGTCATTTCGACACTCCTTTACAGTCTTTGGAAAATGTGCAAATCATTAACAAATCAGATATGACGAATGGAAAATTATCTGCTAATTACCAGTATTGTTTCGAGCAGCAATCAGTTGGAGGAAAAACGGAGGGAAAGAAGCCGCGACCTCTAGTCATGTCAAAGAGAAATGCAAGGGAGCGAAGGCGAGTGAAAATGATTAATTTAGGATATGAGACGTTGAGATTACATGTACCGGGCGGTGCTGAAAACAAGAAACTGAGCAAGGTTGACACACTAAGGAGGGCTGTAGATTATATCAAATATCTTCAAACTGTGCTTGACATGGATACTTCGTGTTCTTCGCCTGCAAATTCACCAACAAACATTAAAATAGAAAACTGCAGCGAGGATGAAATATCCAGCCAGAGTTCTGATGCATTATCGTCGATGTTGAATTCAGATGCTCACTGTCAACCACAACAAAGTTTAGTGAACGAAAATACAGAGAATAACGAGGTCGGACCATCTGCCGGGGTCACGACGGGCGAGATTCAACAAGAAAATGAAATGTTTATAGACATTGCAGCATGGTTATTAAAGACCCCAAACAGTTTTAAATCAAACATTAGATTAAAAGGTAAGTATTTAATTTAAGTGTTATTGAAATTTTAAATTAGTAGATATAGCAATGCAGTAAATTTGAAACTTACAATCGTACCTTTACACTTAATAATCGCCCACTGATTAATTTAGAACATATTTGTATATCATGTGTTAAATTAAAATTGAATGCGACCAAAAATTCAGTCAAAGGCAGGGGAATGACACAATGATACAAAATTGAATATTCAAGTTTTATGAATAAAGGAATCTTAATTTGTGCCATGCATTTGTTAAAACATTACTTATCCGTCAAAATATAGTCTTGTGTCAATAAAAGTGTAGGTATTCCCACTTAAGTGCTCTATCAATGGCATATATAGCATATGACAATTTGACACTAAACTATTTCAGAATTTTATCTGCAGCATTTTCATTTTTTTTTTACCGATATACAGTTTATGGTTGATGCTTTTTAGTCTATATCTTGTGTTGTATAACTCTTGTTGGTTCGTGACTATACTATTGTTCTGTAAATCAATACCAATTGGAGATTTATTAAAAGAGGAATATTATTATCAGATGAACATAATATGATCCTGGCATCGATTTCTACCTGGTAAAGTGTAATTAGCGGTTCATCAGGTGATTAATGGTAAAAATGATATTTAATATAATATTACAGGAAACCGAGATTGTCTAGAGAGGAGTAATGGATATGAAGTTCATTAATTTCCCTTTATTGACTTTTATAATGACACCATTTCCTATAGCTTTGGCTTAAATACAAGTATTGCTTATGCATGCTTTCAAGCGATACATATTTCGTATTTTCTACAGCAAAAAAGTAAAATTTTCGAATTTCGATTATTGAAAATACAACTTTCTTGATTAGCGTATTATTGACTGAATGTTGCTTAACGTCCAGAAGCAAATATTTCATACATGTATTTGAAGGAATGATGATGAATTAACCCTGCCTTTTAGTAGCCAGACGCGTATGCTGAGCAGTATTTTTAACGTGCTATCTCAGAAAAGTAACAGTACTAATCCGCAGGAAGACATAGGTCTTTACCAGTAACATTATTCTGACTCTTTTACTCAACCTCCCCAATGCTGCAAATACAAAATTAAATGTTTTTTTGTTTGACCAAGCTTAGGATCGAACCCACGACCTCCGAACACGAGGCGAGCACGCTATCCGTTACGCCACCGAGGCGGTCGTAAGGGTTTGATTTCTCTAAGTCATTAAATTTTTTATAGATAAAAACTTAGCAAAACTGCACGTGTAATTTTTTTAATTCGTGCCGTTATGAACCACGTCCTCTTCACCGATGATAAAAAACGAAAAAATTGCAAAAGAATGGGAAAAAACGAGAAAAAAACCACTGCTTTATGTCGAGATACTTCAGGCTCAATATAACTTTTCACTGCTACGTAGGACTGTGTATATAAAAAGCGATAACGGATTAAACTTTGAATCCACAAATCTGATTGTTACGGTGAAACCAAGGGGTATCCCTGAAAAATCACAACATTTTGTGCGCAAATGTTCCCATACCTCTAGACAATAGAAGTCATATTCTCATTTCCTGCAATTTCCTTCAAATCATTCATCTATTTACATGCATTTTTATGACTATAGAGAAAATAATAAAAACAGCAGGGGTCACATCTTTCAAACAAGGGATTTACGGATGAAACTCAAAATTTAATGTTTTGATATTTTGCGACGTGACAATAGTCGAACTATGGGCTCCTCATTATCCTAGCTATTCAAATAAAAATTGAAGATGAAGTTCACTTGATATGCATAAAATCGCCCGAATCCACCTCGACCTATTATTAGGACTCGTGTACCCGCGGGTCAATTCCCGGTCACCCGTAAAGCAATTTGAAGTGTCCATTCTTGGCGACAATAAGTCAGTGCCTAATGACCAATAATCTGAAGTGGGTTCTTGCTGATTTTCCTAATGACTTGAAGTTTGTTTACCCAGTTTTGTGCACCTTGTCAAAAAATAGTGTTTTATTTGAGTGTCTGTCATTTATACATTAAAGATGCTTTTTGTTGCAGATATGGGGCCAAATGAGCAACAATTGTTCTCCAGTCTGATGTGAAAGGAAGATGTCAATAAGAATTTGAGTGCTTTGTGTTGTAGAAAACTGATACATTCTCAAGACGTGTTGATGAACAAATGATGTCCATATCTTTGTTTATTTTTTATTGTTAAACTTAACAACGAAATCGATCTCTATTGTTAAACTTGCCACCTTTATATTTTACATTTTTTATATCGCTCAGGGAGATATTAATGGTAATATTCATCAGAAAAATATTCACATAGTTATAAACTTTTCATTGTGTGTAGCATAATTTATTGAAAACTTGAAATTTTGTATTTTATGTAATTATTCTCAAGTGCTTTATTTTTTCGGTTATATCTTTCAATCTGAATATCTTGAAATTATAAGTTTTGATGTAATTTTTTTCGTTCAAAAATAGGGTAAAAAGACTCGAAATTGATTGAAAAGCATTCGTTTATACAAGAAAATTTGGCTTCAGTTTATGCATACACTATTATCATTGTCATGCGTATTTTATCTTATTTAGTGCAATACATATGTAAATATAGATAGTAGCATCATGATCTCTTTTTTATATATAGTGTCTATTGTTGAAAACATTGTTTTAATGTCTCAGATCAATGTGGCATTTTGTATATTATTTATTTTGTACCTGTATATCAGGTTTCGAATTATTTTCAACCAGTTAACCAGAACAGCCAAAGGTTTAATGGACGAGCTCAATACTTAAACTCGAACTGCCATGAGTAGTCTGGCTGGATTACATTCCACACTTTACCATGATACTTCAGTAAACGTGGTAATGTTTTTAGACTGTGCCTGGTAATTTATTTTTTACAGATAGTGCCTGGTAGTTTTATATTTTTGATATTGTTAAGTTTTTACACAAACCTGGTTACTTGTTGTTGTTTAACAATGTGCCTACAATTGTTGTAAAAATAATCAAAAATGTTATACATTGTAAATTTACAGGATTTTAATGCCACGTTTTATATATATATTTGTAATTTGTTGAATGGTAGATTTTAATAAATATCTGCAGTTAATATAATTATATATTATCAAGAATGACTTTGGCCTTTTTTTTTAATTTGGTTCCACTTTCATTAGTATGCTGGTTGATAATTTAATTTGTATTCCGGACGTGCGTAACTGGAAACATGTGGAAGGTAACTAACAAATCTTCATACTTGAGTTTTGGGTAGATTGCACCTTTTTGGTCAGGGAATGTATTTTCACAACGATACGTCCGTTGTTTGTCCACTTTCTAAAAAGATCTATTCAGAAACCACTGGACGGATTGAAACTAAACTTTAGTTTAATGATACTTTTGTCACCATCTACTAAAACTCCATTTATCGTCCCCAACCACCAACCATGAAGGCCTCCGTTACCAAAAATAGAAAAATATTTTAAAAATCTTTACAAATCGTTCCTCAGAAACTATTTTCCTAGGGGAAACTTAACTTTGGTGTATGGAATGGTCAATAATATACCAAAATTACACCCGGCATTACAGTCCTGCAACTATATATTTTCCGTTACACACTTGTAAAATTATTCTCCTTTTTACAAAGCTAGCTTTGGCCAGTCGGAACCAAACATTAACTAAAATTGCCGCTGTTTGTAAAAAATAGAAAAACGTCTAAATAACCTCGGTTCTGCTTCGTCAGAAATAACCTGCTCTGAAACTACTTGACCAACAGGATCTAAACATTAATGGGTCAATGTGTAGGCCTTCATAAAGTTTGAATATTTTTGTCTAATCGGTAACGAACAATTTTGCTTCGACCAAATTTTTTTTTATTGGACGATCTTCAATGATTTCTCTTCTGTAATGCTTACTAAATCACAATATTCCGACATATTTTTGCCCAATATTTCAAAGAAAAAATATGTATTATATCCAAGAAAGACGCTATCCACATCTCACATGAGTTTATAACAAATATTTAAAAGCTAAATTTAACTGCGAGGCCACCATGTAAATTCGTTTCTAGATAGCGCTATGCCAGATTCAGGAAAATTTTGCAGGAAGTATCCGATAAGGAGGTTTCTATATAAAGCCTTTTGTGCAGTGATCATAAATGGACATTATCCATTGCTTCAAATTCTAAAATCGCTCAGTAAGTAACTGAAAATCGAAATCATTAATTAATCAAGCCTTATTACATAGTTTTAGAAGAAAACAAATAAAGCCTTCATGAACAATTCTTA
>JARWCS010000050.1:2056049-2073535 GCA_034783895.1 Geukensia demissa
TAAGATAAAGGTTCGAAATTTATTAAATCTATGAATTAAGGTTTAAAGACAGTAAGTACAATTTGTATGTCATCAGGAATAAATGCAACTTACATTTGACGCACAAATGAATGTTACACACTATGCATTATATAAAGTAAGGTTTAAAAACATTGAGGACAATTTGTATGTTATTAGGGATAAATGTAACTAACATTTGGCGCACAAATGAATTTAATACACTTTTATCAAAAAGAAAGAAGCAGTGTGGAACATCCAAATATTCGAAACAAAAGCTGCAAATTCACAATCTACCTACTAAGCACTTTAATAAAATTGTTAGAAATTGACCAAGAGGGAAAAGTTGTTTCTAGGATTTACGACAATTGGAATGACTTCAACTTTCCTATTGTTAACTTCTCATATTTATGTTGCAATATTCCTTCTTCCCTTGCCTACAGGGGTTATATGTCGCAGTTGATTCGATACTTTCGTGCCTAGAGCATTGCTGTTTTATGGGTCGCCATCACGAATTAGTTGCTCCATATGGTATCAGTGTATCTCAACTAGTTATGGGCCTTTTGGTGGTAATACAAAAATAAGTTGACCTCTTCTTGACGATAATCCGGATTAGAGTTTAAAGATTCCAAGACAGGTGCGCAAGACATGGGATGCTTACCCTTCTGGAGCATCTGATCCCACTCTTGTTTTTAAAAGGAGTTCGTTGGTTAAAAGCCTTTGTTCCTTTTGCTTTCGTTTTATCTTTTAGTTTGTTTCAAAGTCTTGTCTCTTTGGACTATACACTTTTGATCTCTGGCATGGGTATTCTACATTGAACTTGTTAAATTTTTTAAAGTTTTTTCTTAGTGTTCTTCATCCCAAAGTTTCAATAAGATATAAACTATTAAAAAATGAATTCAAATTGCTACCATGCAACTACAGAGTTTTTGTTCATACTTCAATCTGTAGACCTATTTTTATTTTTTGTATAAACATTCCTTGTTTATATTTATTATTGATGTACCCTTAAAACAACAACTTCTAAACCAAACATTCTGGTCAAAATAATTGTATGTTTTATATCTGATGAACAGAAAATTGAGAAATTGATCATACTGTTATAGTTCAAAGTTTTGTTAAGTTGTTTTCTATGTAACTATTCTTAATACATTTTCAATTGTTTTAGCCATTAACCTTGAAGTCCTAATCATGTGAATGCACAGTTCAAACAAATTTATTGAAATGAAACAATTTTGTACACGAAATAATCTTTCAGATCAATCCATTATAGAATATTTTCATTTGTCGAATCTGAATGGCATTTGTCATGATAAGCAAAACCTGAACACGGTAAAATAACGGTAAATGTCAATGATGAATAATTATCTTTGTATTAACTTGTATCGAACTGCGAGTATATAAAAATAGGAGATGTGGCATGATTGTCCATGAGACAGCCACCCACTAAGTGACAGTAGAATTTTAACTTCTACAGGTCCCATTATGGCCTTCAAGAATGAACCAGAGTCCATACCATAATGTAAGCTGTAAAAGGCCCCGAAATGCAAATTGTGAAAATATAGTCCGTTTGTTCACTGTGAAAATTATTTTTTTTAATTCTATCTTTAATTAGACTTAGTGATTGCAATTTTGATGTATATTAATGAATACACATCTGGATAGAAAATTTGAGTGAAAATATTCAAGTAATAAAATAGTTGTTCATAGCACTTAATGATAATTTTCTGGTCGTTACATTTAAGGAGTAACGTGCTGAAACATGAAAGACTAATCGTTTTCGCCTTGCTTTCATATTCAAAAATACTGTCACATAATGATACCTTATATAGATAAATTTGCATTCACCAATAAACATCTTAATGAAAATTATATTAATTGTGTCCACTCAATTTATGAAAATTTAAAGAAAAACTGGTTTACAAAAAGCCATTTTCAGTTAGTTTATGGTTGTTATTTAAAAATTGAAATTGGGTTTAATGCAAAGTCAAGTGCACTTTTAAACTGGCGCTTTTATATTAACCATTGATTTTTCACCTCGACATGCATGACAGGTATTTTTATCAATTAAGAAGTGTCAGTCGCAAAACAAGATCTTTATGGTTATATATAATGAGAATAGTGACATCATAATAAAAACCGACCACACTGGCTGTTGATTGTCTGCTGTCTGACAGTTAGCTTACAATTAACAAATTTAACTCTTTGCTGGGAATTCTAGTCTCATTATAAATAAAGCTAATATGGAATTTTATTAAATGATGCCTTGCCAGTTCTTCAAATAATAAACAAGCAAATGTCTTGTGACTTTATAAGTCTTGACCAGAATTAACTCCTTTATAACTAGTACAACGATAAGGGATCAGTCGACAGTTATCGAACTGACTTTTCTAATATTATGAAAATGAAAGATATAGGGTACATGTCAGAGTGACTGATCTCCAACCACGAGATAGACAGAGGGAATGTACAAATTTAGTGTTTTCACAAGGCCATCAACAAGGGTGAAATATTACTCTTTGAAAAAGCTCTAAATCGCTGCAAATAAATAAAATAATGTGCATATAATAATATTGGTCTAACCTGAATATTATTAAAAATCTACATGTAACAAAACATTAAATACAAAGACAAAAATCAAACAGAAATTCACCTAATCCGACTGGAGAGTACATAAATTAACAATAAATATAATAAGTAAAAATACATGCAAAAAGAAGATACATCGCTAATGAATGTTCGCGTTATGAAAGCAAGCTCGTGGGGATATTCTTAATGATCTGAACACAAGATGTCATCAAACACAGTATGTCCGACGATTTAATATTATATTGTCAATTAAAGTAAGGAAAGAAAAAAATGATGCTATGTCGAATTTTTTAATATTTGTTTAAGGAAGCGGTAAGTGTATTAATATCTGTATAAAAAACAGGTGAAATATTCTGACTACAATGTCGAACTAATTCTCAGTGTAGATAAGTTTGTATAACGGAACAGTGAGATTCAATGGCTCACCATACGAAGAAACTAACGGCAAATCCCCACAAGAAACGCAATTTTTTTTTATCTAAAAGTATAATTAAACTAATCCATCCACTAAATCCTGATTGTAAGTCTTTGAATTTATGTCATGAACTGTTATTCATAACAATAAAGAATAAATCTGCATTAAGAGTAGTGTAGTTTGTGTCCATTGGTATGCAAACTATTTACCGAGAGATCGTGTCGACAAATCGTACTTAAATGTGATCATGAAGGAATTCGATCGCATTCATCAAGTCAAATGATGTCCTACTAGTGTAGATATAAGATTTATCGCTAGAAAAGGAATTATATTTATTGCAACAAATGTAAGAACAAACAGACGTTTTGAATTAGTATTTGATAAGATATGGAATTTTATTCCTTAATAAGCTTATGTGCTAAAGTGGCAAAGTGGTATAAAGAACAGAAACATCATAACTGTCTATTGTAGAAAAAAGGACTTGGACATAATTTAGTTTGTCTCAAACATAGTGAAATTCTAACACTTTAAAAGTAGCTGATAGTTGTTGAAGCACTAATTAACAGAACTGAGAGTATCTGGTACTGCATTTACTAGAAGCTGACAAAATAAAATTACTGAGACTTATATGGATTTTAATGAAAATAAGAAATCCGGTACGTATAAGGTATTTTCATATTTAACTGTGTGGTACCATTCAGATGTTTATTAACGATCTGTAGCTCTGTCAAGTTTGTAATTTGGAAAGTGGTTGAACTGTGAATTTTATGGCAGAGAACCGTTTTATTATACATTCGACTGAACTGACAAGACTGATTTTGAAATAATGTTATAATTATAGATGATAATATGATATTTTTCATATTACACCCATTATCAGCCCTAGGTCATGATATTGAACAAGGGCTGTCAATGGATGTGATATGAAAAATGATACGTTATGGTCTTTTTATCATGAATTTCAAAATTGATTTTTTTTTGTGATCACAGAAAAAAGTCTGATAAAATTAAACTTTGAATTTCTGAATGTGACGAAATAAGATTCAAAATTTTGTGGTATTTATATTATGGAGGGTCAATATTTACATACAATCATGACTGATGATTCATTCAACAAATGCAACATGTTTAGCATAACATAATTCAATATTTGATATAAATGTAATTTAAGCTGGAAAGTGAAAAGTAACTTTCTTGTGATTTTTAGTTTAGGATCACTATCAACCGATTTTTGTTTGTCCATACCATCCACAGTAGTTTCCCATCAGGGAATGAATGCTGAAAGTCGAGAATGAGTATGAAAAGAACTATAAAAACTGTCGTAGTTGCTTCCAATCTTTTGGAGAGTTGTGAATTACTGTTCATAGTTGTTTTCAACACCGGCAGTCAATTTCATTTGTTACCTGTACAGTTTTAACTGTTGGGGACTGTTTTAAATGTCCGCAGTCGATCTCAACATTTACCTGGACAACCAGTAACTGTGCATTTCTGCTTACGATGCCCACAGTACCTTGACTGTCGATGTCTGCTTTCAACATTTTCAGTTACTCGCAACATTAACAAAGCAGCTGTCTTTAGTCATCCACAGTCCAGGTAAACGTTGAGAAGTACTGTGGGCGGCGTAAGTACTTATGCACAGTTATTGGTTGTCCAGGTAAATGTTGACAATAACATGACTACGGACATTTGAAACAGTTCCCAACAGTCAAAATTTGTACAGGTAACAACTGTAATTGACTGCCGGTATTAGAAACTTGCCTGTCAAGGAAAAGAAAGTTTACAATAGGGAATGAGAAATCGTCTATCTTATCAATAAATAACAATTTATATCCTAAGTTTGGCTAAGTGGGTGGCGCAAATAGAGAACTAGCACAATTTGATTGTGGCGCAATTTGAATTCGCCCAAGAAAAGGACAGCTGTCGTCCTTTTCTTATCAGCTTTATTCAAGTAAGTTCTCTAGGTTTAATTGTAGTGACGTATTTGAAGGGGTTATTAACTGCAAAGAAATCGTCAAGAGCGATAAGTATTATTATACTTATCTATTTAATCAGATTTAGCGGTTGGGCTTAAACGGGAATTCAAAAACAGTAAAAGCAATTCGAAGATACCAAAACAGCAAACAGAAATCGTAAATACCTGGACAACCAATAACTGTGCATTTCTGCTTACGATGCCCACAGTACATCTCAACGTTTTCCTGAACTGTGGTTGACTGTCGATGTTTGCTTTCAACATTTGCAGTCACTCGCAACATTAACAAAACAGCTATCGACAGAAACCCACAGTAAAGGAATGAGTCGGCAATTAAGATACAAAGACGGTACTAATAGAAATTCCCACAAACTTTCGATACATTTTATCCCCAAACCTGATGTAAACATTGTGAAGAAGACAAGTATTGAATTTATCATCTTTTCACAAGTCTAGCGTATCGTCTGTAGTAACCTTTTTCATTAGTTACAGCAAATATATTTTTGAACGGTTTTACCAAATGAGTTTTATCAAATGAATGTTTTATCAATATTATCAAATTTTATCCAATTTTATCACAACAAGATATAAAAATTTCTGGTGAAAACTGTTTTGTGAAGTAAAGTATAAAGGGTGAAAAATCAGTGTCAAAAGTTTCAAATAGTTTATCAATTGTCTAAAACATCAAGAGAATATTTCACTCTCCAAAAATACCATCATATACATAGAATTTTCTGCAGTATATTATTTAAAGCTTTTTAATGTGATAAGGGCATCAGTTAAAATGACAGAAGTTTAAGTTTTTAAACAATTTAAGTAATATACTTACTAGACGCTGAGATAAAATGATATTTGAAGGGTTTCGTATGTAATTTAGTTACCACTAGATGGATGACCTTTACAGATAAAATCTGAAAGTGACATTTGAACTGTAGTTGTCGGTATCAATCTTAATTTTACGATCGCAAATATATTTTTAAATTTTTTTCGGAAAAAAGACATTTGCAACCGCCAATTTGATGCTATCAAATATTCAAATGCAAAAATAATTCTCAAAATCCTAAAAGCACATGTCATGAAATGCAAAATCTACATTTGAAACATCTTGTGACGTCCATACTTGATTTACCGAGTGGGACTCTTGTGGTTCTGTACTCTAAATTCAATTTTGTAAAGACAAAAGTGAGTTTTTTTCAACAAAATTGAGCTCAGATTAACAAAATGTATACTGCATACTACAAATTTAAATTTTGTCGTGCAAAATGATCTTTTATTGGACAAAGTTACTTTTTTCATGACAGAAATTCATTTTTGTATCACAGAATTTAATTTTGTGACCTTATCAGACATCTGGGTAACAAAAGTCAATCTTGTATTCAAATCTGCCCAGTGAACTAAATTGTATACAAAACTGAGGAATATCATGAAACAATAAGAGTTTGTAAAAGAAATCAATTTTGTGTTCATGAAATTTAACTTTTTAAATTTTTTGAAGAAATGTCATTTCTGTAGACAAAAATCATTACAGAATTTATTTTTGTCAATGACAAAATTTATTTGTAGTAACAAATTTAATGATAATAACAAAACTGAGTTTTGTAGAGACAAATTTGAATTTTGTTGCACAGAAATAAACCTAACCCTAACCAAGGACGGAAGGAACTTTGTATGGACAAAAGTGAATTTTGTAGGGACAAAATGAATTTTGTCGACAAAAGTGAATTTTTTAAGGACAAACCTGAAATTTTTATGTACAAAAAATGACCTATGTAAGGACAAAAGGAAATTTTGTATGGACAAAGGAAATTTTGGTAGACAAAGGTGAATTTTGTAGCTATATATATTAACCAAGGCTATATCCTTTTAATAATTTTTTGCACAAAATTTATTATGATTTTAAAAGGAACAAGTCCCAAACAGCGCCCCATGGCGCCGCCAGTGGCCTTTGTGATTTAGTACTCAATATTCAATTTTTTAGACAAAAGTGCGTTCAGATTAATGAAATGTGTACTGCATACTACAAAATCAAATTTTGCAAACAAAATTGACATGTGTGACACCAGATTGACCTTTGTGACACAAAATTAAGTTTTGTGACATAAAATTGAATTTTGTATGAAAAATTATGTGAATTTAGTAGTAAATATTCTGTATGAAACGTAAAATTAATTACCATTTTAACGGCCTCAAACATTGATTACATGGTGACCATGACACTGTAGTGTTAAGTTTTTAATAAAACTAATGAGTCCATAGAGAAATAAAAGTTCTTTTCAGAATTAATATCACAATGTTACAATCAATTATTTATCGAAAAAAAATTAGACAATGATTACTTTAAAAAAATAATTGACAAATTTCTATTTTATTTTATGACCAAAAACATCGCATTATAATCAAGCAATTTTTAAAGTTCCCACTTGTCAAACAATATCATTATTCATTGATTAGAGATGTAGGATGATTGCTTATGAGACAGCCATCCAAAACGTGTAAATCACAAACTTGTCCAGGTTGCCTCTGGGCCTTCAATAATGAACACATGTCCACACCATACGGCAAGGCGTTAAAGGCCTCAAAATTAAAAAAAAATGTGATGATATTCAAATGTAATAACTGTCAGCCAAATAAGTAAACAATATTTTGTTTAATTTTTTATAGGGGTTTAACGCATCTTTCAACGATATTTCATTTCGCGGCGGTCAGTTTTATTGGGAGATGAAGCCGGAGTACCCGGAGAGAACCACTGACAATAGGCAGGTAACTGACAAACCTTATCACTTGCGGTGTGAAAAAACGTAACCTGTTTTGTATGGTACAAACCCAGGCGCAAACTCACGCCGTATACGCAATAGGCTTCAGTGATCTGTACAGGTAGTTTAAACAACTCGCCCGCCTTACAGGCCTAAGGTAAACAATGTAAAACAAGTTGCACTTCGTTATAAAAACAACTACATCCACATCCACTGGATTACAGATTCCTGGCTTGGAACAGGCACATAAAGTATGTTGCGGGGTTTGTGAGTATTCCACCCCCCCCCCCTTCCCAAACTGGGAAAGTGACAAAAACACACTTTAAAATCAACTGCATAAGATTTAACTTTAATAGCCAATAAATAATACGGCAACAATAACAAATAAGACAAGTGACAACAAGATGTACGAACTCGGAAAAGTACTTGCTGTTTCCTACAGATAGTTCAAAATCCTAATAGATGTACAGTTGATAACAAACCTGATTCTCTTAAGCTACAATACAATCAAAACACATCCGGTTGGATTTAGTGTAAAATATCGTTAATAGTCAAAGATAACAAGGTATTCTGCAAATGCCAAATATTAAAGTTACCGACAGCATGTAGGACAGAAATTAATTTGATGTAAAATATTGAGCAAAGGCCATAATCAATGTTAATACCAAATAAGGCAATATTCAAAGATCTTAAAATAATGTTAGAAAGTAAACTTTTATGTGTAAGTTTATTCAAGTAACTTACTAATCCAAATACTCTGTTAGAATTTACGAGCTTTATTTACAACATTTCCATAAATTATCAATTTTCTGCATGTGCAAAAAAACTTAATAATTATATCTTTATATTTATAATTGAATTTGTTAAATGTTGTAACTATACAATATAGTTAATTCAAACGGAATCCGTGACTTGAAAATTTGCTGGTAATACAAAGAAAACGTTCAAAACTGCTGCTGGCCTAATTAGCTTTATTCAAAGTAAGTCCTCTGATGTAAATTGTAGTGACGTATTTGGCGCGATATTAACTGGAAAGATATCATCAAGATAGCGGTAAGTATTATTCAATTTATTTACTACACCAGATTTAGAAGGGTCTTTGTGGAGTTTGGCCATAAAGTGCGATTCAGAACAGTGAAGGAATAAGTGTGCAATTAAAGGGACACAGTTGGTACCAGTGTTATTCCCAGAAGAATTCGATAAATTTTATCGCAAGACCTGATGTGAAAATTGTCAAGAATAAAATTAATTGACTTATTATCTTCCCACAAGTTTAATCGATTGATTGATTGGATGGTGCTTATAACGTCCAGTGGCAAATATTTCATGCATATTGAGGACGAGAGCATATTAATGATGGGTGATGATGAATAGGCCCTGCTTTGTACTAGACCGACACGCTAAGCCGGATTTTTAACGTGTTAGCTCACGAAAGCAACAGTCCACAGGAAGACGTGCCACTTTACCCAGACACATTATTCTGACTCTGGGCCGACCAGTCTTTGCTCTTACTACTAAATGCTGCGTGCTAAGCGGAGAAGCAGCAAATACCAATTTTAATGTCTTTGGTTTGATCCGGCTGGGGATCAATCCCACGACCTTCCGCACTCGAGGCGAGCACGCTAACCATTACACCACCGAGGCGGTTTGGGCCAAACGAAATATACAGTTCATTACATATACAAAGATAACAACAATGAAATTCGACAAATTACAATGTTGGAAAAGATGAAAATCATATCTTTCCAACATACATTCCAGTATCAGAAAATAAACAAGAGCATAAAACTCACACACGAGGAAGCTTTTTACGACCTCCACACAGCACAGAGAGAGGAAGCTTTTTACGACCTCCACACAGCACAGAGAGAGGAAGCTTTTTACGACCTCCACGCAACACCAGAGAAAAACTCCATTGTAATATTTAAAAGAAAGAATAAAAAGGAATTCGAAGATACCAAAGGGGCAGACAGAAATCGTTAAGTCGGAAGACAGAAAAGACCTTTATAATTTTATAAAAATTTATATTACATTATAAACTTTATACTGTACATATAATCTAATTGTAATATTGCATACAATTAAATTTCAATAAATAAATAAATCATAAATAATCAACCATAAAATCGTCTTAAACATTATTTTTTGTCTCTTATGGCAAGCACTTTTATTTAACTCAATGTCAACAAATCACTGCACTCATAACAGCACCTGGCAAAATCCGATTGACACTTCATAACTTTAATGTATTTTCTAATCTTTTATGTCAACAATTTAACAAGTGTGTCTCTTTTGATTTGATTGGCTGTTACACTCGGCTGGTTATGGTCGGTACCAATGTGGGCGTGGTCACTTAATGACAGCTGGCACGAGTCTTGAGGCAAACTCCTAGAAAAAACAACAAAACATAAATCGTTAAAAAGAAAGAAATATGAAAATAGTAGAATATGAATGTTATTAGGGTTATTTAATATTCATGTCAATCAATTAAACCCAACTGTTGAGTAAATTAACGCTTAAAACTGTCCATAAAACTGATCTACATGTATAAGATGCAGTATGAACGGCCTAAACAAACGAATACATTAAATAAAAAAGAAATATCATGCAAGTCATGTTAACAACCTATTTTACACACAAGACGAATGCATCTTTACAAATATAAATAAAGAAGAAAAACACCTTTAATTTTAAGAAGTTATTACTGTTGTTCATGAGAAACTGACAGTATGCTTTCTTTTCGTAACCTTGTAACTTCTGAATATTATCGTTTTTAATGTAAATAATTATGTTGACTTAATGATAGGAAATATTACAAACTAGGTAGTGTTCTTTGTAGATCTTATCTTTATATCATATCTGCCTTTGATATATTGTATCAAAATTGATATTAGAGAAGAGCACGCGACAAATTATCACCTCAAACTGATACCAAATCAACAAAATTATTCACCTATATACGAGGTGCAAGAATGGTAGATACAAAATTAGCTAACTATACAAATTCGATACCAAATTAGCCATCTTCTATTATACATTCGCGCAAAATGCAAAAATGATCCAATATCAATTAATTGGGTCTTAACTTTGTATTCCGCTTGATTTGTAATGCTATATTCGTGCCAATTCATCAGTTTATGTTTAAACCAGTCGCATTTGGTTTGAAACGTGTTATGTTAAAAAATTTTTTTAAACATTGAAAAACTTTATAATGTTTGCGTAAAACCTGATGTTAAAAGATAAGTGACGTTATGACTGAACTTAATGAAAACTACAAGTATATTAGTTCCTGCATATTAACACTTTTGGAACTTTGATATCTCTATTTACTTTTCTATGTGTAAAAATATAACAAAAAATGTTTTAACAATTCAAAATGTAGGCACTATCTTGAAACGAACCTGTAAAACTTTTTTTTCTTTTCTCAGAACCAGTTAGTAAAGTCCAGCAGCTCCTCTTCTTCATTACTCAGTTCTTGACTCTCTGAACATGAACTGGGTGATGGTGAATGGACTGACGGGGATATTGGAACAGTCTGTTGTTTGGGTTCACAGTTTCCATCGAGGACAGCATTTACAGCATCATGCTCGTCCACCAGATCTTGTAAATATCTTATATAGTCTATGGCAGCTTTCAGTGTGTCAACTTTACTCATCTTCTTAGACTTTCCTATTTTACAACCATTAGGAATATGTTCACGTAAAGTTGCGAATGTCATATTAATTAGTTTAACACGGTTTCGTTCTCTCTCATTTCGTCTTGCAACTCCGACGGTCGTTGGTTTCTGAATTCCGAGGTAACCATCATTGTTGTGATTAAAGTCCAGTCTACGTTTGCAAATCATTTCTCTAGAGTTTTCCTTTTCGCAAATAAATTGGTATATTTTAGGCTGCTGATATGTTTCTGGTGAGGAACTTGGCGATGAATTGTACATACAAGAAGGTCTTTCTGACAAAAAACTCTGGAAAATACTCTCATCAATGGTGGACATTCCAAAAACTGGTAACCTTCCGTCGCCTTCCATGTTCTTAAAAAAATGCTTCCTTGAATCTGCTAAGTACAAAATTTTCGAATTTAATTTTGAACTTCGATTCACAAGTTAAATACAAATTTTGGATGGGTGCGAGATAAACCTTATTTATAGCTCCACGCGACAGATAGGAAAGCTCCACCTACCGCACGGTTATCACAGTTTGGAAACTGTTATTCACGAATTGTCGCGTGCCCTTGCCACCTCAGTGAACACGGTAAATGGTTGACAAGGGTGTATTACAAAATCAGTGGTACCTCGCAGCTTTATTCAACAAGTAAATTTGAATGACATGTCTTATGAATTTTTTACCATTAACGAGTAATAAGATTTTAATAAATCATTGTTATGTAAACACTTCCCATTTCTAATAAGGAGTCGTGTGCTTTTATTACATCATTAATACAAAAATCGAGGTCCTATTGAGATGGTCCTTTCAGATAAAAGATGCTATTAATTTTATCGAAAAAAATAAAGAATAGTTTGAAGTTTCTTTTTCTTAAAGGAACTAATAAGATTAAAATGTATGCAGACGCTATTCTTAAACTAAATTTTAAATTGAAACGTTTTGTTCGACAAATAAGGGACGCTAACTTTATATCTTTCGTGCTGTTAGCTAATTATAGCATTGCCAAAGCAAAATTTACGTGGGGCAATATTCTCATGGTTTATAATTGCAACATTTTCCGTTACCTTGCTTTATGTTTTTATGCGTAATTACAGAAAACAATTTTCTACAAATTTTTCATTTTTATAGGGGCATATTCCCAATCTATTCTTCTATTAGTAATGAGAATTCTTCTATGATAATTTAACCCTGTTTTGACTATAATAACAATCTAAAATGGTTCAAAAATGAGTTTCTGAAAAGATGAAGAAATTAGACAGGGTGAAGTTGGTGATAATTTAACCCTGTTTTAACTATAATAACAATCTAAAATGTCTGAAAAATGAGTTTTAGAAAAGTTGAAGAAATTAGACAGGGGTTTTTCTGTAAACTTATTTTGGACATATTTAAGTTTTTTAAATGATAATAAGTCCGCTAATAGTGGAGCAGGAGTTGCTTACCCTTCCGGAACACCTGAACTCACCCTGGTTTTTGTAGGGTTCGTGTTACTCCAGCTTTAGTTTTCAGTGTAGTGTTGTGTGTTCTATGTTTGTTTTTCGTTTCATTTTGTTGGCCATGGTCTTTTCTGTCGTCCGACTTAACGATTTCTGTCTGCCCCTTTGGTATCTTCGAATTCCTTCTAATACCTATTACAGGGAATATTGATCAGTAACGAATTGACTGTTTTCTGAAAATATAGCTGAATTATCAGTTGAACGGTTAATATTATATACCTCCAAATGAAAAAATGGAGTCAAAATACTTAGCGGCTATTCTTTTTCTTACTTTCATCTTAAACCCTTAACACTAGAACCTGTCTGAGTCAATCCCCAGACACGGCAATGTCTGATTTACACTTTTCTGAAACCCATTTTTGAAATATGCCACGAATATGCACATTCATATCAGACATTTTTCATGCCTGAGGATTGATCAATATTTCGAGTAAAAGTCATTAGCATACTTAATTAACATTTAAAAGCTTAAATATGCCCAAAGAGGTTTACAGAAAAACCGCTACACCGACACCCCCTGCTAGTTCATAGCACAGTGTCGTTTCGAAGTAAAGTCAGCTTATTATTGTGCCACAGGAAAAAGTAAAAATTGAAATAAAACTAGGAAAATGCCTTTCTCAAAGTCCGTGAAGATAATTTTATCCCAAGAAGAAGACCACATATTTACCAGGGCGTTTAACAAATTTAAAAAACACATAATTCATACACGCTATATACATGTGCATGTTATCATTGAACTGTGCTTCGGGGAGCTCTTCATCATTCATCACAGGGTCAAACTTGATTCTGTGTTCTAGACGTTTCATATAGTATATATGCTTATTTAAGAAGCATCTATGCTAAATGTCAACGATACACTCGGTACATATATTGCTGAAACACAGATCTGAGACAATGAACAAGAATTTGACAATGACTTTTTCAACATTTTCACTAGTACGTTGAAAAACATGGCGAAGTCAAAATGGCATGAGTGAACATTAATTTGCAAAGCATCAACAATGTAGACCCGTAAAATATTAAATATAACAAGTACTTTATGGAAATAAAAACCTGCCCCCACCAATTGAAGACGTACTATGGAATTCAAAAGAACAAGGAAAAAACAACCAGGAAAATTCTGTATATTTTATTCTGGTTTTATCTGTGTCGTCAATCCGTTTAATGTTCATAAAGTGTCCATTCTAGAGAGCTTTAAAAGAAGGATATGGAATAAATGCCAGAAAGACAGCAATCCATTCCTTATTTAAATTTTTAACAATTTATCTGCATACAAAACGCTTTTCTGGATTAACTCTCATCATATACGCAGGGGCCAAACATTGGAAGTCCAAGTTAGCTTTATAAGTTAAACATTGTTAAATTTTAAGACAGTGACGAAATCAATGCTCACACTTCGAAATGAACAAAATGAATACAGGCCGTGTTTGTTACGGCGTTAATTGCCAAACGTATGAAGATCAAGATTCTAATGAACAACAAAGACCACTATCTTCCCGACACATATTCCATGAACAAAAACAGTAGAGCATACACTTCAAGCAAGGGGAAGCGTTTTACTGCTTCTACACAGCACTTAGAAAAGGCAAACTCTTTATTAAATTATAAAAAGAAAGGATATGGAATTTTCAAGTATACTCGCTAAAATATGACCTTATTTGGGGCATAAGTGGCAATCGGAACCCCAAACGCAAACCTACACGTCATTCTAAAAAGTTAGAATCTATTTAATTCACCGAAGTACATTTATCGTGATCTAATTTTGACTTCTTTTAAGCATAGTTTAGTATTCAAGTAAGAACAAAATTGTTTCTATTGCTTAAAAGGCAATTTAGATTTATTTCACCTTAAATATAAAATTTGACTTGCAGATTCCAATGGTTTGTCAAAATTATCAATGATCGTGTCACAAAATCTCCAACAACGAGGATAGTATTGAAAATAATCATTGTAATAATCATATTAGGTGATATTAACATGAAACTGTGAGTGTAATTATTGTACCTTTACAGACAGGTAATCATTGTTCACACCTGTAACAATACCTGGCCACGTTCTGTACAATCAATCCCCAGCGGATTAACAAACATGTCAGACTTACTGATTATAATTATTAATATTAACTGTGATCAACAAATGACAAAATTGTTGTAATATTAGAATTGTATTTATTACAAAATATCCAGTCAAATAAAGCACAATTAAATCACTTTGCATCCACATTAAAAGAGTCGTAATAACTCTTTCTAGCTCACTATGTTAATATTATTCTATTCTCTATGTGTATGTAAGAAAATCTTATCATTTTCTGTTTACCGTGAATGGACGGTCTGGTATATATTTTGATTCGGAGTCTCCTTTCGTCATGCGAATTTGAAGCAATATTTTATTTGTACAATTTTGTTAACGCAAACCAAAGATTTGAATGATCTGTAATGATTTAGTAGATATGATGAGGTTTGGATCATGTCACTTTGTCTCAAATGAGCTGTGGCGCAAAAGAGTCCCTTTATGGTGCAAAAGGAGATCGCCCACTTTCCATGGTCCTCACGCAGTCCGTATCTTTGGATATGCTCTTGTCCAGATATCCACGTTTCTCGCTAAATTAATAATTTTTTTATTAAAATAAGGTCAGTCTTGCTTGTCACCATCTTTAGAGTAATTTAATAGTTATGCCTATTGTTTGGAAGCATACCTTAAGTTTTAGAACAGACACTGATCTACAGGGTTAATACATGTTTTTCTTAAGAACTTTGAGTAATTTCGTTGTAGTCGAGCACATACGAAAATAATTTTTAATAATCATATGTTCCGACATTATAGGTACCAATTCTGCCACGGGATAATAAAAAAAAATAATGACACATAATTTTTAACACCGTTTCTTTGAAATCTGCTGATTTTTATTTACAACACAAAACTCCTGATCATATATATATATATTAAGTATAAAGGTTTTCGTGAAGCTTGTTTACGTTTTGCCATTTTGTTGACTGTTCATCTCAGATTTTTTTACTTTGTACTGACAAAACCAAAACTAAAATGTATGAATTTATAAGACTTTGTGCATAGTTATATAAAATGCTATAATAGTCACATTAGTTTTGTTATATGTTCACTTTAAAATAAATATGCAACATTTATAAATGTTAAGCGAGATAACATTTAACAATTTGGTTTTCAGAAACGTTGTCAAATGTTTGTTAAATGTTTATTTCCTTAACATTAAAACTAGATAATATCAGTAAAATTTAAACTAAATTTAGCACGAAATTCTAAAACAAGAACCATACTTGAGATAGATAATACCTCTGACGTCACCATGTGATATTTACAAGTATACATAGTCACGCATTCTTTTTCATCCGTATACGTCATCTCGAACTATGACATTAAAGCAATCAGCAAGACTTTTTTTTAACACACACCATTGTCTGAAAACGAAGAAGATTTTTAATCAACTAGAAAATAGTCGTGAAAACTGTATTAATAAATTATACATAGATAACAATACAAAAAAAAATCCTGTTGAGAAAAGGATTCGGATACAGTTTTTAAATAAATCTGTTACAGTGAAAACGACTAGTATAAAATAATATTTAAAAAAATATTAAAAGTCTCCATGTCCTGAGTATCTATATAAATGTTGGTATAGCCCAAAATAGAAATATTTGCTGAGAAGTCTATTTTATTGATTGATTGATTGCTTCTTAACCTCCAGCGGGCAATATTTCAGCCATAGTCAGGGCGGGAACAAGGTAGCAAACAATAATTCAATATTTAGACTGTGACCAGGGGACCGCTAACGGAGAGACTTTTAGACTAGCACTGGAAAAAATTACGATTGGATAGAGGCGGCAAATTTAGCCTTGTATCTGACCGCCTACTGACCACTCAAAATGGGCTGTTACAATGAGTCTTTAACGTGCTTAGGACGTGGAATTTCCTAAATACGGGGCGTCTTTAACGTCTTACTCCAGATTTATACACCTCCACAGCAAAGGACGCTCCTGTTAGAGGACTTGTGCCTCCAGAACGGAGATACCAAGTAAATTCTATTACGTCATCGACTCACAGTTGCTCTTAAATGAGATAGTACTGCGCAACCGCAACCCCATTGTGCTGTCAACTTCGACCGCGAAGTACGTGGTCCTTGGTCGAGCAACCTTGTCATGTATCTAACCTAATGTCGATGTGATTGATATTTTCTAAGTCAAACTTTATTAATACTGACGATTTAATTATTATTATTTACATACAATAAACATTAAGTTGTAAAAATTTCACGAGGTGAATTAGGCAGATTTGGTTAGAGATTATTAAACATGGCGGACGCTATGGTGACCAGACAGAAAGACAAATCTGAAAAACATTATATGTCGGCTGTAAGCCGCTAGGAGGAAGAGATGTTACTTCTTGACGATCCAGCGGAAGCCACTGGATTTGAGAAAATTAAAACCTCGGCCCCAATACTTCTAAAAGTGGTCAACAGACTGGCAAATCGTTAAAGTCGAGTGCCGGAAGTAGCCAAAGTCGTAGCAAGTCAAGTAGCAGGTACGATGTACCAAGTACAAGTAAACAAACCCCCCAACATGATGAAAATAATAA
>JARWCS010000050.1:2080381-2090424 GCA_034783895.1 Geukensia demissa
AAGCACCTTGTTAACACCTGGAATGTTTGTATTACCTGCTGAGTCCTATTATCACATGGTCATATATATCTGTTACAATGTTATTCATCATCCATAATTGATAACTGACCACTTATGGACTACAGTCCTATAAAATTAGATAGACCAGAGCTAAGAGCCACTCTTTTTACTCTAGGAGCTGAATTTTGTATTGGAAAAGCCAGTACAAAGAATTGTTACCTACATAAAAATTAAAAAAATCAAAGAAAGAAACACATCTGCACAATTTACTTTTTAAATGGAGCAAATATGTAAGAAAATAAAAAGTTATCTACATAATTAACCAATTTATCATTTTTTTCCCTCATTTGTTTATATTGTTTTGGTTTACCAGCTGCTGAGAATTCAGACTTTTTTGTTATTGCTACCCTTTCATTAAATTTTTATTGCCAGACTTTTACTACAACAAACTTCAGATTTTCAACATGAAACTTTTCAATTTATCTTAATAATTTACCAAGAAGAAATTGTTAAACATTAATTTCACCCCAACTGTTGCAATCAGAGAGAAAATTGGACAGATGTCTGGGTTCAAACTACCGCTATTTTAGCCTTCCAGGTGATAACACTGAGATAAATCTGGTATCATTATCAGATTTCCACTGATAAACCTTAAGACCACAGTCGTGTGTCGGGTACATCTCCGCCACACGCCAGACCTTTTGTTCAATAGAAATCTCCTTTTTGATTGGTTGGCAAAGTTTGGAGTCTGTACAGATAAAATCTCAACAACATGTGATTTAACAAAAGACACATTCATCATATAATTACAATCCACGCGCCAGTTTTTATTCAAGTGTGACGGCTTTGTTGCCAATCATAAAGCTTATGAATGGGTCATGTGGCTAAAAGATTAAATTCTAGGGGGCTATTTTATTCCAGTGTAAATAGTCAGGTATTAATTTATTTCCAACTGTCCAGCATTCTACAACTTCAAAGGAAAGTTTTGCACACTTCAATCATATCTTTCACCTGAGACAGGTGTTATTCATCTTAGTACCCTCCCAGGAGTACCCTACTGAAGTGGTAATATAGTTTTTAATTTTAACTCTATTGAAAAGGACTTCACAACTTAGCTCCACCCCTTTAAGTTACACACCAATGATTTCTGCCTTTGATGTGTTAATGAACCAATCAAATATTGGCAAAATTAAAACTAAAAAGGTGAGTAGTTAAGTCCTGTCCAGGTGTCTATACAAACACAGATGAACCTATAATTGTGTATAAAGATAAGGCAGACTTTGACAGTTGTATTACAGATAGTAAAAGTGTACTTCATTATTTGTAGAGAACAGTGTAATGGAATAACTCACAGAGGATGGCAGAGCTTCAGGATTTTATCTATGTCACTGTGATTTTTATCAACTTTATTATTAGTCAAATTGAAGGTAAGAGACTTAAAATTTACATTTATGTCTTATTAAATTTATAGCCTAATTTTAGTTGCAATTTATGAAAATCTGCATGCAGAGTACATATTAATTTTTTCAGAATTTATGAAAATTTTGCAAAAATTATTTGACTTTTTTCTCAGGACAAACACTGTACTTATTCACTACATTTTGTACTGAGAATAAAAGCCTGGGGTGTAATCAACTGTATTCAGTTAGAAAAAAGTGCAACATCTGCATAACACAGGAACAACATCACAATAAAACTTAAATTTGTATAAGGATCAAATGGCATAACTTAAATATTTTACATTTCATCATTATTACAAAACACACACTGCCTTATCCCTAACAAAAATATTTTCTCACCAAAATTTAAAATCCCACGACCCTATTGTTATGAACTGTTTAATAGTCATTTAAATAATTAATATTAGTAAATGTTTTGTTTGTTTGGAATGACAATATCCATTTAATATCTTTCTGGTTACTAAATCTATCATGAAATGAACACTATCAGGCGATGTGATCATAAATGGTGTCTTCATAAAGTCATGAGAATTTTCCGTAGACAAAGCACTGATCATTTCTATAAACTCAAATGTTACATCTAAACTGTGGTCTCAGACTGGCCAACATTTCTTTTGTTAACATCTAACTATTGTAAAAATCATCCAACATTTTTAATTTTGCTGTCCCAAAATGAAAAAAAAATATTGCTTTAAAATAAAAGACTAAATGAAAAAGACCACAACTATAAATGGTAGAAACAAACCAAACATATTCAATAAAGTTTGTTTTTACATTTTATAATAAATGTGGTTGATTTTTTGTAACAATTAAATATGGGTACTGATGTAAGTTGTTGTAAAAATATTTTCAGTTTGCTGAGAGGTAAGGATGAAAACGAATTTAGGGTATTCTTTGAACATTTTTAAGTATATAATTTGGCATACCTTGTATGGTTTTTAATCATCTTTCATATTTTTGTTTTGCCATTGGAAGCTAGGAATGTCCATATTAATCTAACATCATGTTAATGATTAAGTAAAGGTCTGCAAGTAGGCATAAAACTATTAACTGATGGGTATTTTATGTATTTTACCATGAATATATTGAAATAGTTAAAACATGTTTAATTAAGTAAATACATCCATAATACACCCCTAGTATTTACAACTATATAATGCGAAGTCATAAAAGACAAATGCAAAGTATTTGACACTTTTCATGATATGATCTAACCTTAATTACTATATGTATTTAAAAAGACTATATCATATATCATGTCATTGTTTAACAGTCATTAACCACCTAGAATTAAAACAATACACAAGTTAGATCATGTAAGTCAGTTATTCTGTATAAAATAACTTCACAGCATGACTGAGAAAATAAAAACACACAAGCATTGTAATTGCCAGTACTTTCTCCCAGAACCCTGGCACTTCATTATTAGAACGAACATTACTTTCAGTATGCTCTTTTACAACTGATTAAAAGTTAAGCAATTGTCTTACAATGCTTTTTTGAAGAATCCAGTCTTCTTGACTCCAATGAATTTAAAGTTATTTCAACCTTAGTTATAAATGGGTCTCAATGGGGTATAAGCATGATGCATAAACAGTCTTTTTGAGTAAGCATGACATGGGATAGTCAGAAATTACATGTAAAATCTGAAGCAACCCTTTACATGATTCATGAACCACAGAACATTTTAAATGTGTTTCGTGAAAAAATACATCTTTGCGAGTCTTTGTGAAATATTTTCAGTTTTGAAGAAAAGCATCCCCACTGACACTCCTTTTGAATAGCTCTTCAGTTTTTTCTCAACTCTCCCCTAACTATGATCGATTTCAAGTATAAGATTACAGGGACATCTCAATTGGAAATGTTTCAGCAAACTTAAACTGTAAGATTACTTTTTTCAGGTGGAACAAGATCAGTTAATTCCTGCCTTCCTCCGGCTCAAAGAAACTTTAACATTCAATGTGGCAGTGGATATATGGTGCGGATTACTAAATCCTTCTATGGATATAATCCTCGTGGACAATGTGGATTTCAGATAGGAGACTGTATATATGAAGACCACGCATTACATACATGTGTGGGTCGTGAATCTTGTGACATTGACATTCCAACAACCAATGAGTATATTCCAGAATGCAGCAGAGATAGTAGCTATTATCAAATAGATTATGAATGTGTTCCAGGTTGGTGTTGACTTTACATTTTTGTGCCAATCAGTAAAACTGGTCATAATTTGGTCAAACCCAACATGTAATGAATTCTGGCATTTCATATTTGTTGGGGATACATATCTTCAACAAAACTAATTGTTTTATTATAAAATATTACAAAACTTGCATAATTCTATATTTGGTAAAACTGTCTTGTGTGTTGAGAATGCCAAATATAAAAACAAAAATAATTTTGATAAAAAAAACAATGCAATCTGACACAAATGTAAAGCTCTTTTAGATTTCCAACAAATCTGGAAGATGTAAATATGTAACTATAAAACCCCAATCTATCATCTCTGGAACTTCAGTTCAACAATACAGAAAACCTACAGAATTAACTATCATTTCTATTATAAATGATACCACTATTACTGCAAGGCATTAACTATTATTAAATCTCCAAATTATCAGGAAACACATAAAAAATTTACCAGTAAATTCTCTTGGGGATAATTAAGCATTAAGTCTACTTTGTCTAGTGTTATAATTAACACCAGTTCAAAAAGCATTCTGTTGTAATGGAATTCAACATGGCTGTATAAATTATGAGTTCCCCACAATGAGTTGTTTTTGTCTTGCACAAAAGAAATGTCATCAGTAGAGACACAGAAAAAAACATAACTTTGAAAATACACATAAAAATTATAAGGGAAAAAGTCAAATCTGAGGACATAATTGTCTTGAAAAAACGGGACAAAATAGGGATATTGGAATTGTTCATTGTAGAAACCAGTCTGTTGTAAAGGACATAAAATATTTATAGCATATATTGTGGTTTTAACAACTTTATAGAAATTTATGACCTATTTTATCCTGGATAATAATATGGATTATATTCTACATATGTTACATAAAATAAAATTACTGAATTTCCACACGGATAGATTCAAAACAAACAAAAGTTCATTCACCTTAAAATCAAGCTGACAAACCAAAAATTCAAATCTAAAAATTTCTGCATCAATTTTATTGGTGGCTTCATTTTCTAAAAAGAAGTTAAGAAATTTTATCAGTTTGAATTGAGTTTCCATGTCACATTATTTCCCTCCAATTTTCAGCAGACGACAACAATCAAAGCTCCATCTGTCTCTTGCTATAGTAAACAGCAGATGTCCTTTTTACTATAGAACAGCAGATGGAGAGAGAATATTTTCAGATTTAACATTAAATAACATGGTATTATTCAAATGTGACCTAATTCAAAAAAAAGTTGCAAATTATGGTAATGAGGGCATAGTGGCCATGATTTTTACTTGCCATCCATGACTTACAATTTACTGATTTCTGAATGCTGAAGTTAATCCTATTTGATTTAAAAGTGTAAAATTAATTAAATACTTGGCAATAAACAGATATTTATCTATTAAAATGTAGATTAAATCTAATTCAGTATCAGATCCATGATTAAGTTGACTTTTTTTGCATTTATTTAGGAGCGTGCTAACTACCTGTGAGATTTATTACTATAATTTATCAGTTTAACAATGTTACCTTGAATATTTTTAAGTAAGCCCACCTGTCCTTTTCACATAACCTTTACAGACATTTCAACACCACCCTCTTTCACATTCTATTGTTAAAAGTTTTATAAAAGAAAAAGAGTGCACAAAGGCCTCTCACATATGAGAGACCCACATATATATTAATCCATGTTTTCTTTAATATTTTCTGTTTTTTCAATGATGTTTCATAGAACAATGAAAAATTAATTTGAACTGAATACAAAATTGCTGTCAAATAAATGATGTTTTTTTCTTCATTTTAAAAGTAGATTTGAGTCCGAAGAGGTAACCCCTTGCAATGCTTGTCAACTTTTCAACCTAGGGCTTGTCCAAGCTAATAAATATTTATTATTTTCTATTTCAGCTTCTGAGTCCTATAATATCTGTGATACTCCATTAATAACAGAACAGCGAGGCTATATAAAGACACCAAACTACCCTGGACTGTACAGTTTTAATTATCACTGTATCACAAACATAAGGGTAGAACTCTATCAAACCATCAAATTACACGTTATCGATATGGACCTCGAAAGTAACGGTAGTTATGGGTGTGTTGACTGGATGTATGCTAAAGATGGCAGACACAGTGTTACATTATGTGGGAAACGAGGAAATGAACCATTGGTCATGTCATCGAACGAACTCTTGATACAGCTAAATACCGACAGTAATAACAACCATAAAGGTTTCTGGCTTTATTTTGAGGGTAAGACACTGTCATTTCTCATCCTACCATATGATTCATTACTTCCAACAATATTCTGTCAGAAGTTAATGTTACATGTATTAGACAACTGTCAAAAAATCTTATGTTCGTTGGTAAAAACAATTATACCATGTAGGATTTCATCATTTCCTCATAATGATTTTCAACATTTTTTGTAAAGCCACATATCAGTTATGTTAGTTTTTACTACACCTTGACTACATGAAAATTTGAATTTAATAACTCCCTATGTATACATATTATTAGTCCAGGAGAGCATATAAGTGTGAGTTCTAACGCTATCGAATCCTTTTCAGAATATTTTCTGAATGAAATATTTTTTAAATTATATTTACTCTAACCCTTTAAAGAATGAATTTTTAATCTTTCAGCTACTCCACCAATAACAACAACCACCAAACAGCCAACAACTTCAATACCACGGCAGACGACACCCCAGACACAACCTGCCAACCGACAGACAATACCAATTAATTATAGAAGTCCAGAACCTACTTCCGAATTACCTTTCGGTAGGTATTGAAACGAGATTCTCTAACTGCAAGATCTTACATTATACATGTACAATAAACAGTGTAGTAAAGGTAACAATAGTCACAAACACTGAAAAACCATAAATATGATATTGACCAGATAGCACAGCTTAGTACAAGCAAAAACTTTCCTTTCTTTTAGTTGAGATAGTCAATTGTAATTCCTTCTGTTGTTCTTTAGTTGGGCTGCAGACTCTTTGATATTCATTTCATAACCATGTATTTGGTCACTTAAGTCTGATTTCAGTCATACTTCTCATTCTTCCAGTAAAACAGTTTAAAAATAGTTTTTTTGCTTTCTAGAGTAAAACAATAGGAATTGAGAACAGTATACTGGATAGATTTATATCAATGAGTATAAAACTTACTCTATTAATTACAGTTATCTTATTCTAACATCTACCAATCATCACTGCTATAAACCATATCTACCTGACCACAAGTAAAGCCAATCATAAGATAAATTATCTCATTTTCGATATTTCCTCACCTGAATAATCAGAAACTACTGCCAAACTGAAGTTGAATGATGTGGTTTGTGACTCAAGAACAAAAATCTGACAGTACATGAAAAAATCATTCTGAACAATCAGACAGAAGATTGGTTTAACACTTAAAATTGCACTTTAAGCTTCCAAGACATGCCAATTGTATTTTAAAAACAAAGAAAATGGCCTTTTTTCATAATATAATTTCTGTTCAGTCTCCACTAGCCTTGGGTTTACCATGTCTGTTGATTTGTCCTGGTTTCCAGTCAGACTTGGGTTTGCCATGTCTGTCAATTTGTCCTGGTTTCCAATCATATCTCTACATTAGTGTTGGGTTTTCCATCTTCTATTGCTATAACTTTGGTTTTCTAATAAATCTATAAATGTTATCTACACATCATTCTGATTAAGATATTGAACTTTACAACATGGTAACTTTTTCAGCTAGAACTTGAGTACCTTGTAAAGCTAACAGGATGAAATAAAATCACAAATAAACAGACTACTGTGCACCATGCTGTGTATAAACTATAGCTGTGCATAAAACTTTCAAATCATGCAATGAAATGGAAAAATCTTTGCACCTGCATATATACAGCTTAATACCAGCAGAAAATTTAATTAGACAAAACTTTATAAATACACATGTCAAACTATCTGTCTCTAAATATAAACTTTGACAGATGGTGGAATACTCAGGGTACTTTGTTTAAACCATTACTGGAAGCTGATCCAAGAAAATTCCACAAATATTGACACAACTCAATGACTGGTACTTAAAACCATAAAAATTTCTGTATCCTGGTGCCAGTGAATCTCAAATTTGTTGCTTTTCAAAAACATGTTTTTATTGACAGAAAACACTTTAATTGTTGACCATTTAGATTTGAGCAAAATTGGACTAAGAAATATCACTTGAGTCATTTCAATCTTTCAGTCATACATATTACATGTACTAAGCCTTAATATAACTAGCTATAATAAATTTTTATTTACTTTCTTTCACAGCCGAGATAGTTGGAGGTGTAATTGGAACACTTAGTCTGATTTTGGTCATACTTCTTATTCTACTAGCCGTTAAATGGTTTAAAGAACGAAGACGGCGAGACAACAAAAACCGATTCATGGAAGTACAAAACCCTGCCTACAGAAATAGTACAGAATTTAGACATAGTCGGACTGAACCATTGTATAATTATATGGATGTGTAGCAATTTGAAGCTTTTACATTAAGTGCTAAACCAAATCAAAATAAACATTAATGTGATCTCAGCAAAATGGCAGATTAGTGTTTTAGAAGAAGCAGGAGGTATTCCAAATGGAAGAAAAATAATGAAAATTGGCTTTTGTAGTTAGAAAACTTGGAAGGCTTCTTAGACAAACAAAGTGCTGTAGAAAAAGATTAAGACTAAATGCCAGAAAAACAAACATGGCAGATAAACATTTGTTTACAATGTATTTGTCAAACATTCTGTTGGCACAATCTGTAAAAAGTGCCTTAATTTATCTTAAGTGCAATAACCAAAGAAACTTCATAAAATGACACTTTGGCAAAGAATTGTCTGTTTACTCTCAGCGAATGTGTGATCAAATTATAGACAACACACTAAAGACATCTTTCTAACAGATTTATCTCCATTATATATAATTATCAAAGGACAAATTTCCAACAGATGGAAGAGTTCTATATACAATGAAACTATACAAACATCACTAGATAATTCAGCCTTAATTTTACAACAGGAATGTGCATATGTGACATAAATACATCTGTTTATATGATGAAACTTTGCCCAAGGACCTGTGCAATTATAGAAATACACCACAAGATTTGTAGAGCTTGTGATTAATCTGTGATATGTGCCAAGTGTGGACACACTATTTTTGTGCAATATTATTCATTGTTAATATGTCATATCTTAAATTATGTCCTTCATTGCTTTCCATACTATGTTGTTTTGTGCAGCTGTAAATACCATTTTGTTATTTATGTTCCTCATCATGTTCCATACCTTAAGTTGTGTAAAATTCCTGGTGTCTCATTAAATTATCACTAAATTAAACTAATTATAATTTTAAATTTGAGTTTTTCAATTTATAATTTTAGCATGTCTAAAAAACACACCATTTTCATAGAACATGTTCTACTGCAGTGACACTCCTTTTTCAAGGATAAAACATGCCATGTAATTGAAAATGATTTCAAAGTTACAAGTTTTCCTATTTTTTCCCGATCTTAATGATATCTGTCTGCACGTTTGGTATCTTTGAATTCCTTTTACAAAACTCCATCACAATACACTATACAACAGGAGCTTCATTCTATCAGGACATACCCTATCACACGCTAGTTAGTCACTGAATGTAATGTCCAGATAGAAAAACCCTTTATTTCTCGTGTAAATTTTTGTTGTTTACCATTTTGCTGATGTTGTTATAATTTGAATTTTTTACATTTTCCAGGTCAAACTACAATATGAATGGAAAAGTAATACACACAAAAAATAATAATTGTGTTTTCATAGTATGCTTGAAAAACTTGCAGGACTGCTGGACTCCAGGACTGTTTATAACAAATTCTGACATCCAATCTAATGTTCAATCAGCTCATTAAAAGTTCAATATGGGAGAGATTTTGGTGAAATTAAAACATGTTAAACCCCACGTTATGTATCATGTGCCTGTCCCAAATCAGGAGTCAAGGTCATTGGTTGTTTTTTGTCTTTCAATTTGTTTTTGTATTAATATGTTTAACATTGAGGCAAGATTTGTAAATTTTTACACAGTTTTATTTGTTTGGATTTATCTAGAGCTCGTTACAAGGATTCCAGCTTTGTTGAAGGCCTTGTGGCGACCTCTAGATTCAACAATTTTACTAATAGAACTCCTTGACATACTCAATATCTTTGCTTTTGTATATATTTTAAACAACGTGTTTACTCGAAAGATCCACTATTTGCAATGAAGAAATTTTTTTTATTTCAACAAAGGGCTCCCAGGAGCCTGTGATCGCTCACCTGGCTTAGAGCTGCCGAATCAAAGTTAATGTAAACAAAGATTTAACACATTGCTTGATAATTGTCTGCTTGTTTTTCAACATAATAGTAGTCCAATACT
>JARWCS010000050.1:2097425-2121552 GCA_034783895.1 Geukensia demissa
ATTAACAAAGTGACACCAGTTTTGAGGATAATATGAGTCAAAATGATCTTTTATCCAGTCATATCACTGTTTCCAGCATTTTACTGTGTCCAGCTCTATACTGTGTTTCACATTTCAACGTGCTGCGGTCATATCATGCTGCGCTTGCGAAGCACCTATGTTTTAGAAGTCATGAGGTAGTCAAACTTGATTGCAGTTTTGCTGATGTACTGTAAACTTCATATATTGGCAGCTACCAGTAGTTAAGATACATATATCTATCGACTGAGTTACACCACTTGAGAAAACAGGGTATCACAGGAAACACTCTTAAAGTTTTAATGATAGTTTAATTTAAATTAGCTGTTCCTAAGGTGGAAGGTGTGAGATGCCAGTTTGTATTTTAATTTATCAATCATTCGAATGAAGATCTATTGAGACTTAATGATTTAAAAATATTGTCTGTAGCAAATATTTTAAACATTTAACATTTGATCTCCATTAAAATTACTATTCAAGTTTGGCTTAAGGGTTTTTATTCATAATTTTTTATATATAATCTTGAATTTCGTTTTCAGTAATGATTGTTAATTTGTGTTTTTAAGAGTAAGAAGATCTTGACATTCCTGGGATTTAATGTTATCTGTACATTTATACTATTGCTATGGTGTAATGATACAAATAGTATGGGTAAGTCTGCATGTCACCAGTAAATATTTTATTTATTTATTATGGCATAATACCTTAAAATAACATTGGTACATTTTATAACTAATTTAGTTTTAAAAAAATAATCAAATATTAGTCAAACATAATGAATATATACAGTTATAATTGCATATAGAATGGAATTTTAGAATTTGGTAACCTTCACCATAAATCACAATTGTTTATTGTGCAGTGTTGTTTGATCTAGTATTGGGTTGTTTTGTCAAGTAATCTGTTGTTTGGCCTAGTATTGTGTTCTTGGGCCCAGCTTTGTCTTGTTTGGCCTAGCATTGTGTTATTTGACCTAGCATTGTGTTCTTCAGCCTAGCATTTTCTTGTTTGGCCTAGCATTGTGTTCTTCTGCCTAGTGTTGTGTTGTTTGAACAAGTGTTGTTGGTTTGGCCTAGCATTGTGTTCTTCAGTTTAGCAATGTGTTGTTTGACCTAGTATTGGGTCGTTTGGCTAAGTGTTGTGTTGTTTGGCCTAGTGTTGTGTTATTATACCTATCATTGTGTTGTTTGGCCAAGTGTTGTGTTGATACCTAGCATTGCCTTGTTTGGCCAAGTGTTGTGTTGATACCTAGCATTGTGTTGTTTGGCCAAGTGTTGTGTTGCTAACTATCATTGTGTTGTTTGGCCAAGTGTTGTGTTGATACCTAGCATCGTGTTATGTTGTTTGGCCAAGTGTTGTGCTGTTTGGCCCATTGTTGTTTTGTTTGGCCATGAGCTGTAGAAGGAAGGTATCCAAATTCAGAATGAAGTTGTTCTTTTTATAACACTTCTTGTAGTTAGGTTTTAGTTAAAAAACAAAACAAACTGTGTTTTTTTAGAATAATATTTGTTTTAATAATTCTGCAGGTAAATTGTACAGTAGGCTTGTCGACAAATTTCACCACACAATCAACTAATCTGATCATGTTCATAGTAATTTTATATTTGTCTTCATATATCTGGAAAAACAGAATTTACATAAGATTTACAATAAACATTGTACATAAAAATCACAAGTAGATATAAAAAATCAAATAGTTCAGAATTTTAGAAATATTGATTCTTTATCATAATTACACTGAACCTGTTTTAATTTCAGCTTTGACAGCCTATACTTATCTGACAATATTTGATATATTCAGGTAAATATTAAACTTGACAAATATTCTTTTTGAATTTTGATTTGGGATTGCATGTATAATATTAATATGAAAATACTGGGTAAATGTCTAGGAGACTGCATAACATCTCAACATGAAGTGGCTAAAAGTTCAAAATCTAGAGTCCTCTTGGGGTCTTAAGTTGAGCTTTTAAATCAGTCCCACCAAAAGAAAAATGTACTCGTCAAATGTCCGACCAAATAACAAATGGCACAAGAACTATCCAAAATTTATGGGTCCTGGCTTTGGACAAGCATTCCTCACATCCAGGGCAATGGTATCCATGGTTTTCACTGATCGAGATTTCTCTGTCTTTCACAGGGGGGGTGGAAGAAAATCTACACCCATTTATACCCACCAAATTCATTTTCCCTGATAATTACAATTATATTGTATAAATTGTGATTTTAAGTCAATTGGGGAATTAGTATAGTCTTCTTATAATATAAAATGGCAAATTAACGTTCATTGTGGCATGTAAATTGTGTATACATGCCGTTTTTTGCAAAAGCGCGAACTTTTGTACACGCTTATTTTAATTGACATTGCATATATGGTAACAATGGCGTTCAACCACTGTTATGTGCTTTGACGATATGAAATGTAAGAAAAAGAATCTAACACTGTCGAAAGTACAAAAAAAGAAAATCTCAGACACCCTATTGTTACCTGTGTTATTTGTTAATGAGTATAGATATAAAATCCTCTTATAGCCAAACTGTTAATAATGTTAACCTTTAATGGCAGAACCATTTCAGACTACTAACAGAAAGAGAAGATTCTGAAATTGATTTGTTTGTTTGGGGCTTAATTTATCACTTTCAGCAGTACCTTGTAAGATTGTTTGTGTTATAGAATTATCTCCCTTGATACATATGCTTCATATTCATATTTGTTTGGAAATGTTGAGAATAATTTTTAAACCCATTGATATATAAATACAATGTAAATGAGAAATTTATCATAGAAAAACTATTATTTTATCATTTATGTGAAAAAATCTGAATATTTCATCTTCAAGTACATGTGGCCTTGTAGTTATCTCCCCTATATTGCACCTTGGATGTTTCTCATAGCATATCTCCCCTATATTGCACCTTGGATGTTTCTCTTAGCATATCTCCCCTAAATTGCACCTTGGATGTTTCTCATAGCATTAGCATTTCATGCCACAGTGAAATAATTGATACTGAATTTTATAGTGAATAATATGTTTTGTAATATTAATATGAATGTTTTTATTTACTATCTATGGTTAAATACACATGTAGTTAATATTTTTAATGTTTATATTTTCAGTTTACTAATATGTCTCCTCAGTCTGTGGGTTCAGATGCAGAAACCAACACCAGCTTATTCTTTTGGGTTTGTAACATACACATTATAGCCTTGTTCACTCAAAAGTCTAATACACTTGATCGATAATCATCAAATCAGAAACCAATTTTTCAGATTCATATTATAATATGATAATATATTAAACCATTTGTAGAATAGTAAACCAATGCTTCTAGTTTATTCATGTCAATAATTGCATTATAATTCACATGCACCAATAACTTTTATAATTATATGGAAAATTCTGGAAATACTGAAAATATGAATATTTAGTAACAACACTTTCCAGGCTGGAAAAAGTTTGACAATTATTCACCAATTTGTGAAATTTACATAATTCTGAAATTGAGCAGTCAAAATGGTATATTAGGAAATTTTTTATCAAACTTAATCAATTATTAAAGGAAAGGTATAAAGTCTTAGCTGAAGAATAATTCATTTTATCCTGCAATTAAGCATTTTGTTATACAAATATAGCAGAAGGATATTTGTAAAGTAGCATAATTAAAGTGTCCTGTTATCCTAATGCATTATAAACAAGCTGAAAACTTAATTTTAAAACTAGTTGACAAGAGTTTTTAGGAAATATAGAAATCTTGAAATGATTCAACAATTTTAAAATGAAAAACATTCATTTATTTACCTTTTAAGATGGGAAGGATAAAAATAATACATGTACATAGCCTGGAAATTATAAAATTCATTTGTATTCGCTGCCAAAGTGGTAAAAAAACACTCAGCAAAGCCTCGTGACATGTTCCCCTTTCTAATGTTCATACAAATAAATTTGATATTTTCCTACGATGTACATGTATTGTATATTTAGGAAGCCAGAAAACTAGTCTGTACCAACTCATTTACATTCAAATCTTCACACATGGTTTAACAATGTTATTTTTCAAATAGATTTAACTCAGTTTATCTTAGCAAGACCTGTGTGTTGTGATACTTTTCCTTTCAGTTATGAGAGATTTGAAGTTCTTGGAGTTTTTGCTAGTACCATGTTAGCACAGCTTGGATCTCTTTTCATTTTAAAAGAAAGGTATATACATTTACAGTGGCATTCATTGTTTTCCTACAATTTTTGTTGTAGTGAATATTCAAAAGATGTAGGCAATTTAAAATAGACAAAGAATATACCAGAATTGATTAATTTGATCATATATAAAGCTAGTTTACTAAAAACCATGTAAATGATGAATAATTTACATAAAGTGACAACAGTACTGATTTAAATCTGTTTTTTTAAACAACAGTTTGTCAATCAAAAATCTAATTCGTAAATAGTTGGGTTCATTTGCACAAAATATCATCAGCATGCAATTGGCATAGGTAGACAAAAATGTTATTTAATTGTCATCTGTTGAAAATGAGAAAATAAATGTTAAAACCACAAACCACAGCTGTAATGGAATGGAAACTTCATAATATTTAAAAGAAAGAATATAGAATACATGCCAGAAAGACACAATCCACATCTTACATATGTTTATAAAAAATTTCAAAAGCCAAATTTAACAGTGTGTAAAGAAAGCTCTTTGGATCCACATCCATCAGACATGCAAGGGGCCAACAAACAAGATCTGTAATATGTAACGGCATTTTGCTTGGTTAAATCATATAATGTTATATATTTTTTCCAATGAAGGCCCTATTATTAAAGAACAGAGTGACTACAATGATTAACAGCTCTATCGGACTGTTTATGTATATTTTGGTAAATAGAAATAATATGTTTAAAACTCTGCATGTTTCAGTGTAGAACGGATGTTTATACAGCCAGATATCCACACGTAAGTTCAACATTCTTTGTTTACGTTACAAACTGATAGCTTTTTCATTCCATTGGTGCTCCCAGCCTTGCACCATGTATAAAGAGTGGACTTGAATCAGAGATGTCAAGTTTTAAAAAGTCCTTTGAGGGAGATCTCCCTTAAAGAAATCTGTTCTATGATGAGATTCACCCTAGAATCATTTTGTGTCATTACTAATAAAAAAATAAGTAGGATTCTTTATTATTATTTATTCGTCTTATCATAATATTACACACAACTTATACCAATGGATATATTGGGTATTTGTTCCTGTTGTTTATACCCCTATTCATAGTTTTAGGAAGAACCAAATGCATGCTTGTAGTAGCTCTGCTTTTGCAGTATTATACAGATGACCCTTATTTCATGGTTGAATGACTTCAGTTTGGGGTATAACTTGATATCTGATACTGTAAAACAGGATATATTCATGTTTTTTCGCGACTGACAACAACCGCGAATTTAATGTTGTCGCGAATATTAAATATTTTTTCTTAAAAAGTCATTTCTAAAAAAATATATTACATGTTCCCATCTTATAATTTTTAAGATTAATATTATATTTGATAAACAATAAGCTATTTAAAGCAATTAATCAAAAATATTAAAAGCAAACTTTTTGTGAACTCTTCACAGTTGTAAAAACACGATCGTCAATTACTTTAAATTAATTTCTTAATTGGATGACTGATTGTTAATTACTTTAAGTTGAGAAGTTTAGAAATTGATTAAATCGGAACCAATTCAATTTTTAATCAACAAATAGTGAGATTTATTTCGACTGAAATGAAGCCAATTGTTAAAACCTCAGATGACCACGCCAATTAATTATATATTACTGGAAGATTCGCGAATTCAACAATGCGCGAAATAATGTCAGATATGGGGTTCGCGAAATTTTCCTGTCGCGAATTTATCCTGTTTTACAGTAAGCCACCAAAGAAGTCAGAATCACCTAAGTTTGGTCATCAAACAAGTCAGGATCACATGAGTTTGGCCACACAACAAGCAGAATCAGCTGAGTTCAGCCACCAAAGATGGGAGTATCACCTGATTTCAGCCATCAAAGGCAGGATCACCTGAGTTCAGCCACCAAAGAAGGCAGGAGTTAAGCCAGCGAAGAAGTCAGGAACACCAGCATTTAGCCAGCAAAAAGTCATAGACACGATAGTTCAGCTAGTAAAGAAGTCAGGAACACCATAGTTGACATTCAGAAAAGACTTCAGGAACATAAGAGTTCAGCCAAACAAGTGGGGAATTCCTGACTTCTGTTGTGTCTCATTTTTGCTGTCTTATTGGTTTTGTCCTGATTCTTGACCTATCTATTTATTCTTTCTCTTTCTCATAAAAGAAAATTGTAATATGATGACCTTCTCCACCTAAGTGTGTGCTTTGTACACTCTAAAAATTTTAACAACTTAGAATGGCCCCTTGGAAATAGAGGTTCAGAAGTCTGAGCCTGTATCCCTCACCTTACATTTGGCCAAGCAGTTTCAGAACAGAAGATTTTTTAATGAATAAGCCAATCAGAAACAAGAATTGTCTATGGTGGTCATGTTTTTTTTCTAATCAGGACAAAGTTCAGAAACTTTGTAAAGGACCTTCCACAAATGCTCCACATTCAATATTAATTAATTTGGCCAAGGGGTTTCAGAGGAAAAGATTTTTTTCAATGTTATCAGCTAATCAGAAACAAGAATTGTCCATGATGGCTGTGCTTTTTGTCCAATCAGGACAAAACATGGCAAATTGTAAAAGACCTTCCATAGATGCTTCACATAAAATATTAATAAATTTGGCCAAGCGGTTTCAGAGGAGAAGATTTTTTCATGTATTAGCCAATCAGAAACAAGAATCTGCGTTGACGCCCATGTTTCTTGTCTGATCAACAAGAAATGAGGAAACTATATAAAGGACATTCCATAGACGCTCCAAATCAAATATTGGCAAATTTGGCCAAGCAGTTTCAGAGAAGAAGGTTTACATGTATCAGCCAATCAGAAATAAGAATCGCCAATGGTGCCATGTTTTTTGTCCGATCGAGAGGAATGAGGAAACTCTATAAAGGACTTTCGATAGATGCTTCCTGTAATGTTTAGTTCCATTTGGCTTAACGGTTTCAGAGAAGATGGTCTTTGGCCAGGTTAGCAAATAATGGGATTATCTAAAATGAAGTATGTAGAATTTTTTTTTTTCTCCAATACATGTATCAAGATTGTTATTTAGGTCATATGTCACAGAGAAGTGATATTAATGCAAAATTCACAAGTTTATTCCAATAAAACATTTATAACTTTAATTGGTATAATTTGATACATCAGTGTTAGAAAAAGATCATCTTAATATCTCTGGGGAAAGTGTAAAATTAATTTCTCTTAATAATGTACTAATTATCTGACTTGTCTTCTATCTGAATTCAATCAAAAAAACTTCTATATTGTGGAGTGTACTTTTGATATTCATCTATAGACATTACCATCTTTATGAATCAAAACTGAGGTGCTTCCCAAGTGCAACATTAAACCCTAAGGCAACAGATACAGTAATGCGTTGGATGAAGTGATATATAAAATTTTGTGAAATTACATTTATGGTTTCGTTGAGACAAATCCAAAGTGCTTTGCAAGCACAGCATGACAGAACTGCAGACATGAGAAAGTTGAATAAATGATGCATAAATTAAAATAGGAATGTGGCATGATTGTCCATGAGACAGCCATCCAACAAATGACAGTCTTCCAGGAAATTTACCCAAGTTGAACTGTTTTTTTTTTTAAATCTTAGTATTACATAAGATTGCAACTGAACTGATTCAAAGGGTATTTATGATGTAACCCATATACTGCTTTCCACTGGGAATACAAAGCAAAGAATTCCATCAAAATCAGATAAACTTGAATAAAATTATAAGAAAAATTCAGTCCTTCCCCCAATACTGGACGGGTTGATCACCCAAAGAATATCAAATCTATTCTAAATAGGGGAACATTGTGTCAAAGTATGATATGAGTTACTAAACGGAAACCTTACTGTTGCTGACAACATACTAGACCATATTTTTTTTGGCAAACAGAATATGAAAGAGGAAAAGTTTACAAATTATGTGCATCAAACTGTCCAGTTCTATGGGGTACAAACCTGCCAAGTACACTATTACTACAGAATACTTTGATCAATTATGTCACAATGTCATCAATCAGATCAACAATGTTCATCCAAGCATGAAGAAAATCACTTCATTTTTATGCATGAATGATCAGCATCATTCCTATAACCAATCAAGAGTAAGAATGGTTTCTTCTATTTCCTATAACTGTAATGACACAACAGTTAGATCATTATTCTAACCATTGACTTCTCTATAACAGGAATCAAGTGAAGATTTGTCATCATATAAACAGGAGAAATTGTAGAAATCAGGAAGGATCACATGACATAAGACTTTTACAGAGGATTAAGTTCTAAGTTCTCCATTTTAATCAATAGAACAAAGGGATTTATAAAGACATAAGCTTACCATACCCCTAAGAAATGAGATTTATGGGGAAAGACTTAAAACTTCTAATTAATGAATTGATATAAATAATTAATTGAATGTTTTTTTACATTTACTTGGTTATAAAAAAGTAGAAATGCATTGAGAAAAAAATCCTTATCAGCATTTCCATAAAAATCAAATTCTAAATGAATCAAATTAAATTCTAAATGAATCAAATCAAATTCTGAATGAATTGAATCAAATTCTAAATGAATCAAACAAATTCTAAATGAATCAAATCAAATTCTGAATGAATCAAATCAAATTCTAAATGAATCAAATCAAATTCTAAATGAATCAAATCAAATTCTAAATGAATCAAATCAAATTCTGAATGAATCGAATCAAATTCTAAATGAATCAAATCAAATTCTAAATGAATCAAATCAAATTCTAAATGAATCAAATCAAATTATGAATAAATGAAATCAAATTCTGAATGAATCAAACAAATTCTGAATGCATTGAATCAGAATCAAATTCTGAAAGAACCGAATCAAATTCTGAATGAATTGAATCAAATTATGAATGAATCAAATCAATTCTGAATGAATCAAATCAAATTCTGAATGAATCAAATCAATTCTGAATGAATCGAATCAAATTCTGAATGAATCGAATCAAATTCTGAATGAATCAAAATCAAATTCTGAATAAATCAAATCAAATTATGAATGAACCAAATCAAATTATGAATAAATGAAATCAAATTCTGAATGCATTGAATCAGAATCAAACTCTGAATGAATCAAATCGAATTCTGAATGAATTGAATCAAATTATGTGACATGGATGTAATGCCAGTATATTTCTAGGTCATCAATTTTGTGTTGTTATGAGGAACAAAAACAAAGTTTTACACCAAGATTACCTGTATTTTTTGGTTCACAAATAATTCTTCTGCAACTTTTCTGTCTCTCTCTACCAAACCAGCATGATGTATACCAATACCAAAGGCCAAAGTCAACTTCAAATTTGTGTCTTTGATACCAGTGATAATGTTTTCCATCTAAAAATAGAGAAAGGGCAAGTTCATCCTTCAAATCATTACCCTAATTATATTAATAATTCCATGTTTCAATTAAAGGCTGACAGTGATCTCCATCTGAAAATAAAGGGCAAGGTCAATTTCTGAATATAACTCATGTATTATCTTTATCTGAAAATTAGGAGTCAAATAAACCCGATACTGCAGGCTTCAGCCTATGAAACAATATTGGTGGAGTAATGATAATGACATGTAATAATCTACCACATATTTCAGAAGCAGGTGATTTACAACATATATTCAGCACTTCATCATTTCTTAATGGTATAATTTTCTACCATGTTAGTAAGGTTCTTTGTTTTCCATATGTATTTATAAAGTCCTGGAGACAATGAAATAAGAAGGGTTATTTGGAAAAGTATGCATGCTTTAGGTAAATATAACTTAGTAAAATAATTTTGACTGTACAGCAATTTGGCAGTTGAATTGTAGAGAAAATATCTGATTTCAGTTAAAAATTAATGTTTCAGTTAATTGTAGTTTGACAGTCGGAAAGTATTATATTTCAGTTAAATCCATTCCTTTACCGGTTGTGACTAACATCGATTGTGACTATACACCAGCTTTGTCTACTGAGTAACATGAGGGGTGCCGCTAGTGGAGCAGGAGTTGCTTACCCTTCCGGAGCACCTGAACTCACCCTGGTTTTTGTAGGGTTCGTGTTACTCCAGCTTTAGTTTTCAGTGTGGTGTTGTGTGTTCAATGTTTGTCTTTCTTTTCATTTTGTTGGCCATGGTCTTGTCTGTCTTCCAACTTAACGATTTCTGTCTGCCCCTTTGGTATCTCCGAATTCCTTTTACAGAAATCTCAAAATTTAATAATAGATATTTCACATAAATACAGAAATATAATGTTGCAGTTAGACTGACTTTACAGAAATATGTTTGTGACAGTTTGACCCTAGGAAGGTATTATATTTCAGTTACAGATTGACTGTACAAATTATATCAGATTGTAATATAACTGTACAGATTATATCAGATTTCAGTTATAATTTGACTGTACAGAAATATCATGTTTTAAGTAATAGTTTGATTGTAGGTAAATGTATTTCAGTTACAGATTGACTGTAGTGAAATATCATAATTCAATTATAGATTGACTACAGATATATCAAATACTGTACAAAAATCTCACATTTCAATAAAAGAATGACTGTAGGAAAATTCCCATTTCTGTTACAGAAGGACTACAGAAAATTTTGACTGAACATTTCTATCAAATTTCAGCCATATATAGACAGTATAGAAATATCATATTTCGACTATAGGCTGACTATTCATAAAAAATTGCATTTCATTTATATTGATTGTAACGGAATATCATATTTCAGTTCTGTAGAGAGATTTCACATGTTGGTAATTGATATAAGAAAAGGGGATTGAACTTCTTTACAGTCAAACTATAACTGAAAATTGTGGTTCATTGTGTATTTAAGAACAGTCACTGCACCTTAAATATCATGCATCCGTTAAAGTATGACTGTACAGAATATTTACCACATTTCCAGTTATAGTTTGCCTGTACAGAAATATCATCTCCCTTACCTATATCTATAACCAAAATGTGAAATCTGTTCACATATAAGATGGGAGATGTGGTATGATTGTTCATTAAACAGCCATCCAGCAAATAACTGTCAAAATAAAGCTTCCAAGGGTCTCACTGGGCCTTCAACAATGAACAGGTCAATCTATAACAGTATCACATTTGACTGTACCACATTTGAAGTTATTGTTTGACTGTACAGAAATATGATACTTCAGTTATAGTTATAGACTTTCAGAAGACTTTCCTTGTTTGTTAATGAGATTCATTCCAAATTTGACTTGATTAGACACTATCCTGATTTTGACATCTTAATTTGGTAAATGGCCTCATGATGAAAGCTGCACACAGGACAGGGGATAAGAATCTTACCCTTTAGGATCACCATGCCCAACTCCTGCTATGTTTTTACCCTTTAGGATCACCATGCCTAACTCCTGCAGTCTTACCCTTTAGGATCACCATGCCTAACTCCTACAGTCTTAGCCTTTAGGATCACCATGCCTAACTCCTGCAGTCTTACCCTTTAGGATCACCATGCCTAACTCCTGCTATATTGAGGAGTTTTTTGTTTGTTTTTAGTTAGTCTTTATGGACTATGTATTTTAGATCTCAACATATACTCTACAGTTGATTTATATAAATATTCTTACGACTGATTAAGGATTTATTCTGATATATTTGTACCAATATTCTTCTACCAGGAATTGTGGTCATATTTTGTCTTGTATTAAATGTTTTGTTACATGCACATTTTTTATAATATTCAGGTAAGAGCAGTATTATTTTATGTATACATGTTTTTTTTATATTTGGGTTGAATTAGAGCATTCACAAAGAGTGGTTTTCCATCATTGTTGAAGGCCTTGTAGAGACCTTTAGATTTGTAAATTTCCCCATATCTTTTCATTTTCACATTTCTTCACGTTTGACATTGATTGATTGATTGAATGTTGCTCAACGTCCAGCAGCAAATATTTCATGCATATTCAGGACATGAGCATATTAATGAATGATAACGATGATGAATGAACCCTGCTTTGTACTAGACCGACGAATTGAGCTAGATGTTTGCATGCTAGCTCATCAAAGCAACAGTCTCCATTAATTCATGCCTTATCCAGACACATTATTCTGACTCTGGGCCGACAATTCTTTTCTCTCACTCCTAAACAACTTAAATGCTTCGTGCTTAGGGGAGAAGCAACAAATACCAATTCTACTGTCTTTGGTGTGAGCAGGCTGGGAATCGAACCCATGACCTTCTGCACTCGAGGTGAGCAGTCTAACCATAACCTGCCAGGAACCTGTAGTCAAGTCTTTGTCCTTGTTTAATTAGTCATTTATTGTTATTTGTTCACTATTTTTTAATGTTTTATGAATAGTTTCACATTTTGAATTTCAGGACCTATTACAGCTGCCGTTACTGTGTGGACTCTGGTTCATTATTGAAGGCCGTAATGAGACCTGTAGAAGTTTAAATTTGACTGTCATTTTGGTGGATGGCTGTCTCATGGACACATATAGCACTTAAGATGTGTAAACTTGTACCATTATTCAAACAGATCTTTGCCCCTTATCTGAAATGTAAGTCACATTTCTGTAATGACTGCAATATAATGTATTTATATGGTTTTATCAGATTAAATAAGGAATGGACATGTAAATTGGGTCTAAAAACAAAAATAAACAGAAGATTTACAGCCATATGGTGTTACTTACATGTAATTTTGTCAATAATCCTTACTGAAGTGTTTGTATTTCGTCAAAAGGAATTTTATGATTGGTTTTAAAGATAGACAATTCAGAATTTTCACTTGAAAATGACTTGTGATTACAAATAACAAACAAATAGAATCAATTTAAAATTTCTGCATGTCTGCATGACATACTGTAAATTTCACTGCTGCAATTTTTTTGCAGAATTTTAACATTTCTGTGCACATGAACTAAAATTGTCAAATTGTATGAAATATACGACATCAGCAAAAAGCTCAAATTTAAAGTATTTCTGGTCAAATTTAATTCTGACCGTAATTGAAACGATCATGCTTGAGATACCATAAAACATATGTTAGTCTACATAAGATTTGTGATGCAAAAAGTGATTTGTCCATAAAAAGCCTACAAATTATTACATTTGATATATTTTGTTTGGAACATTATTTCAAGTTGAAATTGCCCTCTAAACCTATTCATGGGAGATATAATTTACAAAGAATGCACTGAAAAACTTCAAACAGGGGAGTTAACCCCTTAATTTTGTAGAAAAACCTTTTTACATATCCGGTGAAACATGTAGTTCCTCAAAAATAAATTCTTTAGTTTGCACCTTAAAATAATTCAAAAATTAAATTTAAATTTTTGGGGTTGTCACATGAAATTTGCATGATTCAAATGTGAACTGCTTCTTAACTGTTGATATTTTCTTAGTAAAATGACGGGCAGTTACCCCATATCTTCCCTTTTATTCTTCCATATAAATGAGAAACTTAAAATGATAAGTATAACTATAACCTCATTATTATTTACATGTAAAATACAGCTGAACAACAATTGCTTGAAATAGAATCTCTCCAACACCACGGTACCTCAAACCTTTTCCGCAATCTATTAGTCCATTTGGTCTTCTTTATAGGATTGAGAACCTTTATTATTCAAACAGTACCTTACCTCTAGCACTTGTAATTTGGATTTTTTAACTACCAAAATAAGACTACATGTTAATTGATAATTTTAATATATACTGAAGATATTTAACAGACAGATCCAGAACCATGGACCCTTATTTTCATAAATTTACAAGGTATGGTAATAAAATTCTGGTCTGGACCCCCTTTTTAACTCAATATGACATTGGTCTCCCCTTAATGGAAAGTCAGATTATTAAAACAACCGAGAAAGTTTTCATAGAAAATACTGTGGCTGACACATCAGTCTAATGGAACACAATTATGTCAAAAGTCTGTACAATTCTTGAAGGAATTCAATTATTGTCTGTTAAAATGTTTCCTCATATCAGAATTGACAGCTGATAAAGTAAAGTCCTTGTTGGAAAATGGAATAGAAAATGTCATTCAAGGGTCAAGGAAATTGATTTTGTAGTCCATAAACCCCTAACTGATATTGGATATAAAGTCAATAAATGACTTCTTAAGTTCTTGCAGTAAAAAATATTTTCTAAGAATAATATCAAATTTTGTAGCAGAAACACTTAAGGGCAATCTGCCAATATCTAAAAAAAATTTTGGAGAGATTTTTTGGCTGAAGACATATAATCCTCTTGCCTTTGAACTAAACCTTTATTTTTATAGCTTCCATGTGTCAAAAGAATTATTTTATGTTCAGACAATTCAATTATTTATACAATAACAGGTAAAAATGTAATTTTCTATTTGAGAGCTCCCATTGGAGGATTAGGCTCAAGAAATTTAAATAAGGAAAGCTGGCTGGTATGTCAGGGACAAATTAAAAATGTTTACACAACAAGTACTGAGAAAACCAGTATTGACAAAATGCAATTAAAGAACAGAGAACTGAACAAGAAGTCTTAGGTACCATAAAGTATGGACCAATCATATTGAACAAGAAGTCTTAGGTACCATGGTGTATGGACCAATCATACTGAACATAAAGTCTTAGGTACCATGGTGTATGGACCAATCATATTGAACAAGAAGTCTTAGGTACCATGGTGTATGGACCAATCAGATTGAACAAAAATTCTGAGGTACGATGGTGTTTGGACCAATCAGATTGAACAAGAAGTCAGAGGTACCACAGTGTTTGGACCAATCAGACTGAACAAGAAGTCTTATTAGAACAAAAGGAGAATATATTATAATACATCTCACAGGGAGACTTCCTATAAATTACAGTATCAGTTCATTTTGGGCAAAGTGGAATGATTTTATAATTGTCCACTTAAAAACAAGAATTGTCAATGGTGGCCATACTGATACTTCACAGATATGAGCGTTTTTATGATTGAGATGTATGAAAATGAAAAGATATGGGGTAAATGTCAAAGAAACTGCACTCCAACCACAAGATAAACAGAGGAATTTACAAATCTAAAGGTCTCCACAAGGCCTTCAACAAGAGTGGAATACCACTCCTTTAAAAAGCTCTAATGAATTAAAAGTTTCCTTTAAAGTTTGGCCCTATTTAGATTAGGAGTTTAAAAACAATTATAGAGACCTATTCATAAGTCATACCAAGTATTGGTTCATTTGGCCTGATAGTTTCAGATTTTTTAAGATTTAGTCTATCAGAACTGTCTGTGGCAGCATTGTCAGTGGACTGACCAGGAAGATGTATTATTAAGGCCACCATAGATACTTCAGGCAAAGTTTCAGTTCATTTGACCAAGTGGCTTTAAAGGATAAAATTAAAATGTAAAAGTTAAAAGTGGACAAGCACACAGTGCTGACAAAAGCCTGCATTGCCTTCGGCTTCTATTTGCAGTATACCTAAGAACCTACATAGATTATATTTTCTACAAATACCTAGGGGATTATTTGATTTCACTAATATGTATTGACAAACGTTGAAATCATTTTGAAAATATAAATCTAACGGTAATAATGCTTATTATGAATTATTAAAATATCCATATCAGAACAGTTATAGCAAATTTAAATACTGTATGGTTATACTTAGTAACAAATCTAGATTTCCACAGTCATTGTATTTTTAATGTCCAAAAATTCATTCCTAATGGCCATAATAAAAAAAAATTCCTAGATTCTTATCCAACTTTTCAAAAAATTGGGATGAGGGGCTTAATTTTATTTTTTTATAACAACAGCAAAAACCATGCTGTTGTCTTCTGTTTTCAATAAACAGAGGTGTCATAAAGTACAATGATTTCTGGTCAGATTTGGACACCACATGAATATTTCTGGTGGCTTCTTTTTTCAGCAAAAATTTGAAAATAAAAAAAAAATTATTATGGTCAATCCAGCTAGTTTTGGCTTAAGGAGACATAGTTGTTTACACAAGGTAAACATACTGTCTCCTTAAAATTTGTGTCATATCTTAAATTTCATAGGATGTAGAAAAAACTATTGTTCTTCTGAAAAATAGAAACAATACCCATACTAAGACATCAATATGTATATAATTTAGTTCTGTCAAAAGATACCACACCAGTTGCCTACACCAGTCACACATGATAGGCACAGTTTATAAAGTGGTGCTTAGGAAAGTCTTAAATATTCTCATACCATTCTACTTCATAAAACCAGTCAAAAAATAAATGACTAGTTAACACCACAAGATATTGTCGAATTCACCACAATGACAGATGCCACAAGGTTAAATCTAGTACAGAAATTTCAGTTTATTTCACTGAATATTTAATTCTAGTTAATTTTGTTGTTACATTCAACATTAATTCAAGTTTTTTGATGACTGACAGAATTACTCAGTTTCTACCAAAAAAGTAACAACAACCTTCTAGAAACAATAAAATGTTCTCTCAACTGGAAACTTAAAAACAAATGCATTCATATTACATCTCTGATACAGTTTTAAGCAACTGTGGCCTTACTAAAAAAGAAACTATTGTTATAGGAAAATAATTTATTTATTTGGAATAAGAGTAATATTGAGCATTATCTTCAGGTTTAGAAAGTTTGGACACAATAGAATTCACTTCTAATATTCTTTCTCGTACAGCACTATATTTGTGTTTTACAGTCTTGTCTATGACCCAGTCTTTACAATTCATACCATAATTAGAAAGACAGCTCCTATAATGATGTAGAAAAACCTTGGATGGTTCGGGACTAATTATTTCATATTCTTCAAATAATGGTTTGCTAACATGATGAATCCCTACTTCAAATATGGCAGCCGGCTTAACTAGCACCTTTGTTCGGAAACGACTAAATATTTTAGTTCGTCGATTACTACTTATAGCCATTACATCTCCTTTGATGGTTGTGTCAAAGAAAGCACTTTTAATACCGAGACCTACGACGTTCCCTGTTAATAGTGGTGTTAGAGATTCCTCCCAGAATTTTTTTCCATCATGTGGAACAATCAGTTCATCAATGTCTTGAATGGCTAATTTTTCTGCTAAACTCATTGCCCGATATAAACAGTCATTGTGTGCTATAAGTTGGCCGTGATACCATATTTGGGAATCCTGTATAACATCCGGTAATTGCCATGGTATAACTGTTATAAGACTTTTATTTGAATAATACTCTAAAACTTTTATACTTTGGTAATCTTTTATTATGTGAGTGTAAAAAATAAATTTTTTCACTCCAAAATATCTTGTAAACTCCATGAATTCAATTAATCTGGAATGATTGACTTCTCCAAATAATGGCGGAATACAGACGGTATATTTCGTTTTGGCTGTGTCTGGTGAGAGTTTAATTAAATTAAGTGTGATATTATTTGATGAAAATGACAGATCTGCCTGCTGAACAATACTAACTGTTACTTGGCAGGGATCAATGAAGTCTTCAGGAATGGGACAGGACATAATCCAACCACCATATTTTTTATTGTGATTTTCACACATTTCATATTTTATCGCTGTTACTTGTATTTCTCCATTTTCTCCCATTAATGTGCAGACTACATTTATATTATCCTTTTTTCCTCTCAGTAGAACTGACATGATTCGAACATAAGTAGTATTCATTCTTTTGTCTAAGTAAGCTGTGTACACATAAAATAAACTATCGGCAACGGTTTGGAAAGTATACAAAGTAGAATCAGGACGCTGATGACAAGGCGATGTGTTATTTAAACTGAATTGAGAACTAATTGTCATCAAGGTGTTGGTTTTAATTGAATAATGATATTTTTTGTCATGTTTTACTGAATGATTGTGTGTTTTTTGGTAATCTATCCTGGTCTGACAAATCTCAACTTGTAATCGGCTGTGTAACAGAAGAAGCATAAGAAAATACAATCCTGATATCGACACCATGTAAAAATAGGTGTGTCTGCTTCTTTTCATAATATTCTTCACCTGCGTCTGGTTTGGTGACCCCTGTAAAAATTGAAAAGAAATTTTATAAGTGATCATCCATTTTCATATATATAAAATGTTCTAATGAATAAATGACACTCTGTGGTGTAGTAAAAAGCATCTAGAAAGACCCTTTCTACTTGTGGGAAGAGATCCATGGAAATGGATGTGGCTTATGGGCCTTTGTCTATTGAACATTTAAGAAGGCCATTTTCAAATTTGTCCTCTAGTCTCTGAGTCTCTCACTTTTTGGCTGTTTTCTCTTAAAGCAATTGAAAATTTACAATTTGAGTGTTAAGAATATCCCAAGTGTCCTTGGTTGTCCTGTGCTCATGTGAAAATTGTTGATTTTTGGGAAAAAATTTAAGTTCTGACAATGTCTATATTTTTACATTTGTGGTAACGGCAAGCTTATTTTTACTGACATTACATATAAATATTTTCCAATAGATATAAAAGCTATTAAAATATTTTTCATTTCATGACATTTACAAATCCTGTGAGCAAAAATAGTCATAATGGAAAATGACAAAATTGAGTGGAGAAAAACTACACGCATGTATAAAAAATATGAAATATACAAAAGTTATCGGATTCTTTTTTAATATTTCATTATTTAAGAATTGTAAAGATACCTTAAAGGGATTTTTCAAAAATTGGTAAATGGTGAGAGACTCAGTTAAAGAAACGTACATTTAGTAAATCTTATACATGTAATCTCTGTGCATCACAAGGAAGCAACATACCAAATATGTATTGAAATATTTCAGTGGTTTCATAGGATCAAGACATACATTAATGCATTCATAGGGTGCAATGGAGACAGAAATCTACCCTAAAATGCAAAGAATCAAAACAAATCAACAAAATGCATAAATGTTACGGTGACATCACAAGGAAGCCACACAATAAAAATGAGTGGAATTGGTTCACAAGTTTCAGAGAAGTAAGACACATTAAGTGTTCCTTTAATTAAGTCTAAAATGGCAAAGAGATTCTGGTCATTGCCAAATTTGCTTCCATAAGATCCTAAGTAGACTTGATTAACTCACTACCCTCACATTCTGACAGGACGATGACAGACAAAGGATTGATTGATAAACTGATGCCTAATGTCCAGTTGGTAATATTTCAGCCATATCCAGGACAAGACCCAGTCAGCAAATAATAATCTATGTTGTAGACTTTAATCCAAGCATAATAAAGGTGGAAATTTTGACTGCCACTGGAAAAAATACAGGTTGGAATGAGTTGAAAATTTTTGCTTGAAACTGGCTGCCTTAAATCCACTCTTAACAAGCTGGTGGTAGGGGTTTTTAATATGCTAAGAACCTCATCTTTCTCAAAACACAGTGTGTTTTTTGCATCTTCCTCGGGATGAGTTTTAAATTTAGGTGCCTCCTTATACATCTAGGAATAGCCCTTTTTGAAGACCAATGCCTCCAGGAGAAAAATACCTACACAGGCAAAAGTGCCACATATGAAATTCATACGAAATTTTCATATGATTTTAAGATGAAAAGAGCAATGCATGAAATTCATATGAAAACATTACAAGATTTTTATATGAAAATCATATTAATTCAATGCATGTAAATTAAATGTAACTGAATATTAAGTTCAAAACATCCCCAAAAAGAAATCTTGGAATAAAGTTTTCTAACATAACTGATGATGTTAATTAAAAATGAATCAACACACTTTTAAAAGTCAAATGAAATTCATGCAAAATTCATGTGCATAATTTTCACATGAAGAGATTAATATAATTTTCATATGAAAAATACATATAAAATTCATATGAATTAAGTTACGCATGATTTTCACATGGAAATTATGCATGAAATTCATTTAAAAAGAGCTACACATGAAAATTATAAATGGCAGTTTTGCATGTGTAGTGTCTACTGCCACACCCTTAGAAAAGGTGAAATGAGACAGAAAGATATAGAGTAAATGTAACAAAGATCTTCTTCTTATTTTTTTAACTTCCTCATCTTGTTGTGTGTTATTGTATAAGGTAATTTTTCAAAGGAAAATTGCCATAATTAAAAAAGTTCCTGTTTCAGTAGTTGTGATAAAACAATCCAGATTAAGAAAATTTACAAATCTAACAAAGAAATAGAATTTTCCATTCATCCACAAAATTTCAGTATATTTAGTTAGTATTAATGGATTATATAGTTTCCAAAATGTATAAAAATTTAATGGTCCAAACAGAGTTTATCAGAAATAAAAAAAGATTTTTGAAATGTCTTACCTTTCATAGGAAAATATTAAAAATTAATCCCTTAACATCTCCCTGTGTTGTTAGAATCTAGAAATGCTTTATTTTACACACATTATATAGCTAATTATGTGTCAAATTTGGATTTCTTTAAAACTTAAGCCATATATAGCTAATTTAAAGTTGTACTGTTTCAGTCCCTTTGATATACATTTCCTTATATAAACAGATGATTGTGTGCATTGCCTTGTTACCTGAGAGCTGATTTTATGATACTTTATTGATCATGAACTTCATTTTATAAAACATTTCTTCCGGATTTTGTACCTTTATCTATTGTTATATGACATAAATCTTGGTTATTATTTTTAGATTTTATATTTTTGTAGTTAAGTTATGGAGTAACAGATGAAACAATGTAATTAATGTGGAAAGAATTTGGAATGGGCATTAATAAGTTAACTTGGATTAGGCCAGCTTAGTCTAGGAATAAAGATATTTTCTATAATTTTAAGCATGTTTTTTACTGTACTATAATAAAAAATTTTACAAAACAAATTCAAAATTGGATCTGATCATTTCTTTAAAAGCGGGCTTGACAAAATAGATTTCACAAATGGTTTTCTTGATCATTGCCAATGTGGCCAAATATCAAGGTCAATTTCAAAAAAATTGGTTTAAGATGCATAAACCAGTAAAACAATATCATGAACATAAAGAAACATTTACATTAATTGCTTGGTATCGAATCTGTAGTTGTTTTGCTGGAATTTTTCTTAGGCTTATAGGTCAAAGTCATAGTACTATGATAAAGAGTCAGGGCCCTGGGGTCAAATAATCAATAACTAGTTGCTTGGTAGCCCAGCACACCTTAAATTGCATATGATTACTTAATGTTTTTTTTTTTTTTGGGGGGGGGGTATTCTTAACAAACCATCCATAAGTTAGGATCTGGCGAGGCAGCCATCTTGGTTGTTAGGGAGATGCTGGATAAAAAGAGGACCATTTCCCTAAAATTTGGTTCCTATTAACTGAGCAGTTTTAGAAAAGAAGCAATCTGTATTTTATATTGTGGTGTCATTGGGGTTAATAAAATTGAATGGATCAGTAAACTTGATATGAAACCTTACTATCATGACTGTCTGCAGACAATGCTGATAACAAGGATGATATGAAACACCAATAACATAACATGATTGCAAAAATTTACATTCATATCAAAATGCTGGTTTTTGATTGGTGGAAAAACAATATTATTTACATAACAAAGTTAATTACAACCAGTTGGATTTTTTACCATAGTTTTTCCAAAAAAATAAACTGTCACAGATACACATGAAAAATGTTAGTCTTAAATGCATTTTAATAAATTTGGACATTTGGTATTATTAAACAGATCGAATGCTGACTTGGGATGTTTGCAAAGCATAGAAGTCTCTAAAATTAATTTCCCTTGCAAAATTTTTAATCACTGGACGTGTTTTTTTTTTTGCAAATAACTCTATAAATATGATAGCTCTGTTCCGTTATGCCTGTAAGCTTCAAAAATATTATTAAAACTAAACTAGAAAGAATATACTGTATATCACACTCAAAATCATTGCAAATTTGGTTGACTTTATAAGGATTTAAATGGCAAATTTTCCTATCATGTAACTCTATTCTAAAGAGTCTTTGTTATATCTTTAAATCTTTATTTAATTTAGTCCCTTTTCTACTATTTAATATTTGTCCTCTATTCTCTAAGTAGAAATCTGATTTTTATGTTCACTTGAATTGTCAAAATTGATATCTATTTTCTATAATATGATTCTGCATAAAGCATAACTGTTTATTTAAAATTTTGGGACAAGCAAATTATTAAGGCAGATGTGGAAAAATCATTGAATTTTATTCGTCTTTTACAAACTGTAACAACCAATTATTGTAAAGCATTCTTCTACAATAATGGGAAGAACCAAAATTTTGAAATATTGTCTTTTAAAATTGTAATAATCAGTTTTAGATTGATCTGTTGTTAGAATGTTTGTCTAACCTTACCTCACATGGAATGTTTCCATATGATATATATAGAATTCCAACTTCCGTCTAAACACTTATCCAGTACAGTGTAATTACATAGTGTGGGAACACGGAACACAGCCACATTTATAGCCAGAATTAGCATGGCAAATTACTCCATAAAAAATCAATATCTAAAATGCCTGAGCGGAAGAAGAAATCTTTGTCCTGCAGAAATTTCTTGACAATTCTTTTTGTTGCTGTGGTAACTAAAATTCTAAGAAAATATTAAAGATGCCATTATCCTATCTATTATAGTAGCAACTGCATCCGTGACAGATGGCACTTAGTGTATCCGCAAAATTATTGTGCATGTGGTTAGAAATCAGAAACTTTTCAGATGCATTCTGTGTACATAAGTACTTGATGTGGTACCTAACACTATGGTTTTACTAAAATTCTGCCTTTGCCAAATTCATTTATATCCAAAATTTAAAAGATGGGATCCACCAAATAAAAAAAAGTAACACATATATTATCAAATTTGCATTTCATGTTTTTCTTTAATCTCAGCCTGCCCATACATCCCATATACATCCCTTATACTCCCGATTAACAATATCAAGTAAAATAGATGTAAATGCTCCAAACATTGGTACAGTAAAGCAGCTTAAATACACTTGGATGTTGTTTCTTTTATGATGTCACAATCCATATTCGTCACATCATCTTAAAGTCCTGTTTCAAACAAGTCTGCCTCAAGTTTTTGGGGTGGCCTCACTTTGAAATAAACTTTTTTCCCCAGGTCTTGATTTCAAGTTAATGCACAGCTAGCTGCAAATTTCAAAAACATGGTCATGGGTCACACAGGCTATTTATTTTTAAATATTTGTACAAAACGAAGGACCTTGGATAGAAGCATCCTGTCAAGTTTAGGTCTATTTAGCTTTGTTGTCTCAGAGATTTCTTTAAATCAGCCACACAAAAATATGAAAGTCTGTGGTAGTTTGTGGTCGAATTGAGACAAAATTAGCACAATTTGTAAAGGACCTTCAATAAATGCTTCCGAGCTGTCAAGTTTGGTTCCTATGGCCAAGCCATTTCAGAGGTATAACAATCTGAATCAGCCAATCAAAAACAGGTTTAACAAATAAAGAGAACACTGAATATAACTTTTTTCAAAGATAAATGACATTTACATTATAAATAAGTAAAATGTTCAAAAATATCTTAGCAAAAGAAAATCTTACTTCTTAAGAGAATTTAAAAATCATGATAAAAAAATTCTGAATATAGAACAAACTTAGAGGTCTGTTTGCAACATTGATTATAACAATTACCCATTTTTTTTTATAAGATTTCCTACCCTCCATTAACACAATGTGTTTTACAATCAATAACATGTTGATAGAAAACCTTTAAAATGATGAGCTACTTTACAGACTCTATCAGACAGTTAAAATCAATCTCAAAAGTTTATCTTCAAAATTTCATTTAAGCACCCTTGGCTGAATAAAGTCCAAAAAAAATTATAAAAATGATTATGGTCTTATAATGGTTCAAGGGGGTGGGGGGTTTCAACCACCTCGTGAAGCAACCTTCATGACTGGGGGTCTGGGGTATTTGGTGCAAAATCTTGCAATCAAGCCATTTCCTGGCACTGCTTTTGCATTTCAGAAAGTCCTTTATTTAGACTTCAATAGTCAAAGTTCAATCTGAATTGCGAATTTAATAGTCCTTATTGGTTTTCAAAGGGAGGGGGGGGGGTGTCCGAACCCC
>JARWCS010000050.1:2162475-2174975 GCA_034783895.1 Geukensia demissa
ACTTCCCATGTTTTGGTTCTAATGCTACTGATGAGAGGTTACTCCTTGAAATGTACATATAGCATACATAAATTTCCCATATTTATTCAACATTGGTAATTTTGTATTATGAAACAATAAATAATACATGTGGTGGGCTGGGGTTAGGACGGAGAAATTTCAAGCCATAAAAAGCAATTTTAACAGTTTTATGCGATTTTTAGCATTATATAATGGGAATCCCTATCGAAGAACCTTTATAACCAGAAATAAGTATGTTTTTTTAGAAACTTAATTGTAGTATCTGTGCATGTACAAAGAGTTAGTTCGGTTGTCAAGGTCCTTCATACTGAAAAAACTTATTTTTCCAAATAAACTTGAGAGTACTTTGATGTTACCTATATATTCGTCTAAAATCGTAATTCACAACATGTCCAGTGTTGTCATGTGGTAAAGAATGCAGACAGTTACAAATTGAACATAAATTTACCCGAACGAGTTCAAATCCTGCTGGTGACATTTTTTTAAATGTTACCATCTTTCTCTTACTTTTCAAAACAACTGTAGATACTCATCACTCCAATCAGACACCTTGGACAATTGTGACACGTTGAACAATAGGTAGGTGTAAAATAGGTGTAAAATAGAAATTGATTAGATATAGGCACTACGGGTAAGGACTATATAGTTACAAACAAATCACACGAAAGCCATATATAATTATTTTTGACGGGCATATTTAGATAGTCCTATTTTTATTAGTTATATGAAGTTGCATATAAACCAGTTTTAACGTATAATATGCAAAATCTCATGCAAAGTCAAGACTTAAGCCGAGACACTTATTGACAATACAGCAGACCTATGAAATATTTGCAAATACGTGCAAACTGACGATGAATGGAATGTAGCAATTCTAACCAAAATTCAGAAGTAAAGAAAATGAATACCACTGATATTCCTGGCGGACCACTCTGCGTCAGTTTTAAAACCTAGAAGTGGAAAAACCATATATTGATCTATGCAACCAGGATTTCATTTTATTAAACACAAAATGTAGTGGTCGAACTGGTTTTCTTTATTCTTCCATTTTCTCGCTCTTTTAATGTTAGTAAATATTATTTAATGAGGAAAATTAAATCATGTGTATCAAATTTGCATGTTACAGGCTCATTTATATCAACAAGATCTGTTTAAACTCACTTTTTCAACTCCGAATTTCTGAAAGATTTTAACAACTTGTGAACGCCAGAAATTATTCTTTTTTATGATGGCAGTCTCCCAACTTGAGGATTTACAGTGCATTCTAAACAGAACGGGAACGGATATCGTTTCTGAATGCTGAATTTCTGATTTTCTTTATCTGAACTGATTTTGGTTACCTGTTATGATTTTGTCTCCACTTTTTATTTTTGAACATTAGTTACCAATTTAAATGAACCCCTATTATTATTGATCATAACAAGTGGTCACGAATAAACCCACCAACATTCAAGTCTGAGTTTTAAAATGTTATTCAATCCAGTTCATGTACTATTAGTAATACACGTATAATCTTGATGAACTATCCTTCAGTTCGTAAAATTTCTCATCGCTGGTTTTGGCTACCAATAAAACATTAAAAATATGGATGCAACTAGGAACAACTGCTCATCCTTTCGGATTACTCTGTCTTCTCCCTCTTTTAAAATTGTTGTTGCTTGCTTTGTGTTCTCCTGTTTGTCTATTGTTTCTCTTTTCTTAGCTATGATCTTGCCGGTCGTCTAACTTAAGATTTTCTTATACTCCCGTTCGTATAAAATAAAATTCAGTGACCATATTTCACTACAATAAAGAAGGATTGGTTGAATAAATGACTCAAAGAGCTTGATATGAGGAAAAACATTAATAAAATCTGATAACATGTGTTTTCTAATACAAAACATTGCTTCATAGCTTTTTTACATAGTAAATCTATAGCATTGGTGAAAGTTCCAGATGGTTTGAAAATAATACCCAAATACTTATATTCCATAGTATGCTCAACATTCTCCTTTTTGTATATAAACTTGTCTTTTGTCATCTTTCTACCTGTTTTGTTAAATATCATGATTTTAGTTTTGTCTAGATTGATGGTTAAATTCCATTTATCACAATATATATCTAATTTGTCTAAACATTTTTGAAGGCCAACCGCAGATTCAGAAATAAGAAGTAAATCATCAGCATATAAAAGACATGATAAATGGATTTCAGTCACAATCTTTATCAAATAGACCCGGTATATCATTAATATAAAGGGAGAATAAAGTGGACTCAAAATACACCCTTGCTTTACTCCAATTTTAGAATTGAAAAAATCACTCCATCTGGAAACTTAACAGCATATAATACATCTGAATACATCTTTGGTAAAATCTTAAGGAATGGGCCCTTAATATCAAGAAGAGTTAACTTATAAAACATTGCTTCTCTATTAATGGTATCAAATGCCTTTTTAAAGTCAATAAAACAGGCATAGACTTTTTTTTAGAGGATTTGAAAGCTTTATCTGTAATAGTTTTTAATTTCATAATGTGATCACTTGTTCTACACCCTTTCTTAAAGCCAATTTTGTCTCTACGTATCAAATTATTTTCTTCTAACATTTTTCTAGTCTATTATATAGAATTCTAGAGAAAACTTTTCCAAAACAGCTTGACAAGGCTATACCTCGGTAATTTGAAGGATTATTGAAGCACCCTTCTTTAAATATAGGTTTAATGTAATTTTCTTTCCATTGAGAAGGATAATTCCCAGACCTTAAAATAACATTGATTAATCTAACATAAAGCTATTTGAATAATCTGTATTCATAAGTTTATTAAAATAATCAAGCCATTCTCTTGGCGTAATATTTAAGCTAGGATCATTGTTTTCTCTATTCTTTAATTTATTTAGTGTATTCCAAAACTCATCGAGCTTTATATGAGGAAAAACATTAATAAAATCTGATAGCATGTGTTTTCTAATACATAGCTTTTTTACATAGTAAATCTATAGCATTGGTGAAAGTTCCAGATGGTTTGAAAATAATACCTAAATACTTATATTCTATAGTATGCTCAACATTCACCTTTTTGTATATAAACATGTCTCTTGTCATCTTTCTACCTGTTTTGTTAAATATCATGATTTTAGTTTTGTCTAGATTGATAGTTAAATTCCATTTATCACAATATATATCTCATTTGTCTAAACATTTTTGAAGGCCAACCGCAGATTCAGAAATAAGAACTAAATCATCAGCATATAAAAGACATGATAAATCGATTTCATTTAACTTAACTGGGTCACAATCTTTATCAAATAGACCCGGTATATCATTAATATAAAGGGAGAATAAAGTAGGCTCAAAATACACCCTTGCTTTACTCCAATTTTAGAATTGAAAAAATCAGTAACTCCATCTGGAAACTTAACAGCATATAATACCTCAGAATACATCTTTTGTAAAATCTTAAGAAATGGGCCCTTAATATCAAGAAGAGTTAACTTATAAAACATTGCTTCTCTATTAATAGTATCAAATGCCTTTTTAAAGTCAATAAAACAGGCATAGACTTTTTTAGAGGATTTAAAAGCTTTATCTATAATAGTTTTTAATGTCAAAATGTGATCACTTGTTCTACACCCTTTCTTAAAGCCAATTTGTTCTCTACATATCAAATTATTTTCTTCTAAACATTTCTCTAGTCTATTATATAGAATTCTAGAGAAAAATTTTCCAAAACAGCTTGACAAGGCTATACCTCGGTAATTTGAAGGATTATTGAAGCACCCTCCTTTAAATATAGGTTTAATGTAATTTTCTTTCCATTGAGAAGGATAATTCCCAGACCTTAAAATAACATTGAATAATCTAACATAAATATCAATATTAATACCACATGAAATCTTTAACATTTCATTAGTAATACCATCAGGTCCACATGATTTCTTGTTTTTTAAAAACTTTATTGCAAGCGCCACCTCTTCAGCTGTAATATCATTGTTTAAAGATTTATATTTACTACTCTGCATGTCCAGGTTAGGATCGATAGTAAAGTTATTAGAATAATCTGTATTCATAAGTTTATTAAAATAATCAAGCCATTCTCTTGGTGTAATATTTAAGCTAGGATCATTATTTTCTCTATTCTTTAATTTATTTAGTGTATTCCAAAACTCATCGGTTTGACAATTGTCAGATTCGCACATTTTATTCAGTAATTTATTTCTAAATTGTCTATTTTTTTTTCTAATTAATCTATTTAATTCTTTTTTGCGAGAAAATACTTCTAATCGCAAACTTTTGTTCCAGGGCTCATCACATAACCTACGACTCATACTTTTAAGGGATCTATATTTGCTTTCACATTCTGAGTCATAGTATTTTTTCTTTACTTTTCTCTTTTTTGACTTTTTGTTACTCGTATCCCTGGGTCCTAAACATGCAAAGTTATATAAAATTTTAGAGACTTTGTTGACTACATTATCTATATTACTAGTTAAATTAGGACTTGTAGAGTTTAACAATAACATATTGTCAATTTCATCAAAATCATTTGAAACTTGCTGAAAATCACAATTTACCAAGTTTTCTTTGAAATTGTCTTCTCTTACCTGACTCCAATTAAGTTTTTTTAATGGGGTTTTCAAATAATCTATGGAATCTTTCCTGTAATGGGATTGTATGTTAACTGTAATTGGTCTATGATCAGAAACTGTTGGTTCGAATTCCCCAACATTGAAATTAATAACATAACAGTTTATAAGACACCTGCTGTGGTCAACAAATAACCTTTAGCTGTATTATGAATGATAAGATTTAGTAACAATAAATCATTAATCTGTAATTCATAAATTATAAAGGATATTTTGAAAATTTTTTAAAAATTTCTTAATTACAAAAAACGTTTTTGTTTAAAAGTTAATAGACCAAATGACTAAAATGTCCAAATGGCTTTGAAATTAAGTTATTTATTTTCAAGAATATGTTTGATTAAACAAAGCTGAGCTGAAAGACAATATTTTAAACTATAGGGCCACACTGGGAGTAATATACTAGTATTATAAAGTCCCTGGGTCAAAATAGATTATCTCTATGCCAAAAGTAGTGGGGTATCTAAAACCATTAACAAGTAAAAATTACTAAATCGTTTCATTAAATGTAAAAAAATAAAAGTAGTTGATTATTACCATAATTACCAAAATTATTGATAGGGGCAATCAAAAGATTGAAAAGTGGCTTCAACTGTCCCATTTATCTTCTGCTAGACATTTCATTTCCTGTATCTAAAGCCTGAACATAAAATTACATTTAAAGTTCGTTTTTCATTAAAAAAAAATTACATGCAATTATATTAATTATTCAGATCTTTATATTTGACACTTTGCTGGAATCATGCTACTGATAAGAGTTATTCCTTGAAATGTACATATTACATATGAAAATTCTCCATATTTATTCAACATTGGTAATTTTGTATTTTGACAAACATTCCGAGAATATTTAATTTACAACTTTTTGCTGTTTGATTTTGTTAATTTATCCTCTCTAATGATTGGCTTTATGGGAACAAATCAAATAAAATACGAAAACTAAGATATCTGAGAGCCTTCTCTCTAATTTTTTCTAAACATACAATCCTGAAAAATATGTGTTGTGATGTGTTTTCCATGTGCCTTTTTTCCTATAGATTTGTGCATTTTTTTCTGAGACTTTTACCTGTTTACCTTCAATTAATAATGTGATTTGGTGCAAAAGTACAAGGTTCAATTATACCACTGAAATAAAGCAACATTCTTTCTGCAAAATTGTTATTTTATAACAGATTACTGAGTGCCATTTGTTCCCACCAAACATTTTAACTTCCACCTATAAAGAACACTTTCCCAAATTTCATGCAGCTTACAACAAAAATAATAAAAATATGCAAAATATTTTGAATTAAATGACCCTGTTTTAAAGTTTGAATTTTGTAATAGGCTCAAACTTGCTCAGACTGGTTGAGATTATTTCACTTAGTGTCAGACAATTTTAATTCTGGATGAGACTAATTCAGACTTTTTAAGACTGGTTGCGACAGTTATTAGTTTGGTCCAGACTAACTCAGACTTTTAGGACTGGCTGAGACAGTTATTAGTTTGGTCCAGACTAATTCAGACTTTCCAGAATGGTTGAGACAAGGTCGAGACAGGGCCAATCTTATTCAGACTTTTAAATTATTTTCAGCCTAGTTCAGACTACGGTCTAGACAAATTAAGTAAATTTCAGACAAAATCAGACTGGTCAAGTAAAATTCAGTCCAATTCAGACAAAAACTGGCCTTTTCAGACTTTTAAGGGTTTGTAGTGTTATAAGCAATAACTTTGATTACATTTACCCTATATCTTTTAAGGATTTCTATAAAAAGTTTCAAGGCTTTGTGCAGATTTGTAACCACATTTTTCAATTTTACCTTAGATCTCTTCTTTTTATATTAACCTTAGTGTGTATAGTAGATATTTAAATATTTAATCTGGAGATCAGATGAGAAATACAAAGCTTTTAAGTGAAACATTAAAAGATCATGATACTGTTGACAATGACACAAATGGGCAGTATCTTTTAATGGAACTTTCGGCTATACATTAAATATACCAACGGACTTAAGTATCATTTCCATCGGATCCCTATTCCTAATAATGCAGTGTTTATCTTTAGGGGGTGTAACCGTTAATTTTTCATCACGAAAGAAAGCAACTACCTGAATATCGAAACATTTAGTGGTGTTTTAAATGACAATGATAGTGTGTGATTTCAGACAAAAACTCAAATTATAAATGAATTTTAAATAATCTTTGTAGTTATTTTGCTTAGTCTATTTTCTGACAGTGCCCAATAAAGCTTATTGTTAAGAGCGGAATGACTAAGTTTTCTTTCTTGTGTTGCTTAAATATTGGTATTTAGTCGTTTCAGGTTTATACTGATATGTAGTATTACAGTTTTGTAAGACAAAATTTGGTGGTTATCCCATTAGCTTAGCCTTTTGGTTTTTGTGAGAAGGTCGGTGTTATGTAATGTTTAATGCAAAAACAAAACCATATTTTGTTATGTACCATTATAATATGTCCGATAGCTTTACGTCTATATCAGTTCTTTAATGATGAATGTATGATTTACAAATATATTATAACATAATTATTATCATATATCAGTACGTCAATAGGCTACAAGATGAGATAACGTCATCACAATTGTGTTCTCTATAGTTGGAGGTAAAAAACACAATAGAAAAGACCCGGATTAGGTTATCGCCTTGCCTCTGTTCACTAATCAGCATTGTTTATCTTTCAGTTCAATTCTTTCAAGGCATTCAACAAGTTATCGTGTAACTAACAAAAATTATGGACTGGACCCAAATTATAATTTTGTAAAGGTGCACAGTGGGGAGTATAATAACAAAATCATCTAATATTTGAAAACTAATTTATATAAACCAAATTCAAATGAAAACCGATTCAAGTATTGTTGTCATTTCATAAACCTGTAAAAAAATTATATTTGATTCATTAACAGCGTTTACGTTGAGTTTTGTGATGCCCCCTAATATCCCATTGTTGTTTTATCATTAATGTAATATGGTATAACAGTCCGTTTAACCATATGTTAGATTAAACATATACGAAATGGAACTATTATGACGATAAGTAAAAGTGCCATAGGGAAGATTTCAACATGCCGCGACAAAGATACTTCAAAATGGAACCATTGGTTCAGTTACCATCAAAATGTAAGTACTGAGTCTAGGTGTTTCATTATTCGTTAGATAGCTATTGGTTTCTTGAAAACGTTTTAATGGGTTGTTTCAAAGGTTTGTTTTTCCCCGTTTGGCATTTCTGTTTGTTTGATAAGATGTTTAACGCAGTTTAAATCGAAAAACAATGGTATTGCATATTTCCATAGATAGAACCAAAACTAGAAAGAGACCTAAAGATGCAACACACATAACCAAAGATTATGATTTAAAAGGTATCATTGCATCGTTTCAAATCGTGTTGTCTACATTTCTATTTTCGATATAATGCATATTTTATAAGAGATTTTGGTGGTTAGCCAAGCAATCTATGATAAACTTTCCAGTAAATTCTACTATTTGCGGAATGAACTGTATTACTTTCCCAGGAATATCTTTTGAAGTTTTGATGGTATTGTCAGCAGTCAGGATGATGTTTTGTGTTATGAGTGATTCTTGTAATTTTATCAAAGACTAATATTTCTAATGTGGATCAAACTAGGCAAAACTTTATAATAGTGTAATTGGTGATTATTCCACTGTTCATGGAGAGATATAACCTTTACCTCGTCTCCTTAATTTAGAATATAGAATTCTAGAACCAGAGGCCTCACACCGTCATGACCGTCCACCGAGTGATAGAAGACCATTTAACCAAATTCGGTGGCGACTTTCTCCATAAATTACTTAAAACATTTATATAAATACTGTCATACATATAAGATATTATTTTGAAAATTGATTGCACCAGCAGACAATTAATAAAAAGACTATCATGCCCAACTTTTAAGGAAATGTGGTAAATAAAGCTCTTAAATTTAAACACAACCCAAAGGGACTTGTCAGTTACGTACATAAACTATTACATAAAATGATCTTTTTGAGATCTTTGAATACTGTCTTCTTTTGTATAAGCATTGGCTCTCTGCTGAAAAATTTATTTTAGTCTATATTTTGTTACATTTTTATTCTACATGCTGTCAATTTTTTGTTTTTGGTACTTGCACAATACCTTATTTTCTTTGACTATTAATGACATTTACACTAAATCTAGCCGGACATGATTTGATTGATGTCTAAGCTTAGGAGAACCAGGTTTGTCAACTCTGTTTGGATTTTAAACTAGGTATCAGAAACGGCGAGTATTTTTTCGAGGCCGGTGCATTTTATTTGTTATTATCTCCATACTATGTATCGATTTAAGAAGTAAAATATTATGCCATTTTAAAGTTTGTTTTTATGTCGTTTTGTCACACCAATGTCCCATGTTAGGGGAGGGTTGAGTACTCACCAACACGTTTAATCCTGCCACATAATTAATGTGCCTATCTCAAGACTTGTTTTACATTGTATCTTTATTTTGTCGATAGTTGTTACATTTGAATATCATCACATTTTTGTGTGAACTTTTACAGCTTGCCCTATGAAGGGCTTTGGTTTTAATGTTTAATTGTGTGAACTTTTACAGCTTGCCCTATGAAGGGCTTTGGTTTTAATGTTTAATTGTGTTAACTTTTACAGCATGCCCTATGAAGGGCTTTGGTTTTAATGTTTAATTGTGTTAACTTTTACAGCTTGCCCTATGAAGGGATTTGGTTTTAATGTTTAATTGTGTTAACTTATTAAACCGATAGTTGTTACATTTGAATATCATCACATTTTATTTTAAGGTCATTTTCAGCTTTTCGTAGGATGTTGATTATAATTAGTATGTGATACACACGTTTTTAGATGGCTGTCGCATTGACAATCATGCCACGTTTCCTTTTTCTATATTTGTCAGCCGTGTTGGTTTGTATATGGATATCGGACACAATTTCAGCATATTACTCCCGAACATGTTGTTATTTGATTTCCTCGTAGGGTCCTTTTCTGGTAAAAATGTTTACAGAGAAAAATATTAAAATGGTATTTTTGGACGGTAGACGGACGAAGGAGACTAAGTGTTGGCAGTACATGTAGCTTAAATGAACCTATGGTGACCTGAAAACAGTTAATTTCTTTCCTTTTACGTCTTATAGTACGATAATTTTATATTTTTGAATGAAACTATATGGAGTAAACGCCAGAGAGACCGCACTCCAACCACGAGAAAGCAGAGGGAATTCATAAGTCTAAAGCTCTCCAAAGGGCTTTCAACAAGATGGAACAACACTTCTTGTAAAATGCTCTAAAACGCCTCATTTAAAATTGGATATACGTAAAATAATAGTGTTCTTACCTAAGCAATATCAAAAATTGTAATATAACAATGCATATAACATAAAGCAAAGACAAACCAATGACCACAATTTGTGACTTGGGACATGCACATGAGACATGTGATGGGGTTTAACTAGTTAAGTGTGATTCCAACCCTCCCCAACGAATGGCCAAAGGCAAAAATAGTAACACACGAACAATAAAAATCATACAGAAATTCACCCAGCTCGACTACAGAGTTCCTTAATAATAATAACAATACTCAACAAAAATACATGCAAAAAGAAGATTCCTCTCTAATGAATGCCCGCAATCACTAAAAGCAAGCTTGAAGTGAGACTGAAAGTAAAATATCAAGCCTCTTACCACGAAATGTCACCAACAACAGGATGTCCGGCGATTAAATACTGTGTTGTCAATAAACGTGAGGAAAAACAGGATGGATACAAATATGAAAATGAAAAGATATGGGGTAAATGTCAGATAGACTGCACTCCAACCACGAGAAAAACATGGAATTTACAAATCTTGAGGTCTCTACAGGGCAATGCCATATTGATTAATACACATGTATCTATGTATATTCGTTTACATGCAGTTGTTCTCAATATGCGCTATTTTGACATATCGAACCAAGATTATCTAACATAGAAACATCTACCATATTAAAAATTCAATTATGGATTAAATCGAATCTAATCCCATTTTCGAGTCATATGTTTAGTTCTTAAAGAAAAACCAGGGGAATGATCAATGCAAATTTTTATCTTTATAAAAAGGAGATGAGGTTTTATTGTCTATGAAACAGTCACCCAAAACGTATTAACTACAAAAATTTACAGAATGCCCTGAAACCCTTAATAAGGCAAGCTGTAAACGATGCCAAAATAAAATGTGATGATATTAAAATGTAACAACCACCGGCATAAGGACATCAGGAGACAAAGTAAATCAAGTAAACATAAAGACGACAATATTCACTGGATGATAGGTTTCTCTCTTGGGACAGGTACATAAAGTATTTTGCGGAGAAAAACATGGTTGTGAGTACTCAATCCTCCGTCTAACCTGGAAGAGTGGTTTGGCAAAACGACATGAAAACAAACTTTAAAACTAAATGCATATTATTCAACTTTTGAAGTCGATACACAATAACAAATAAAACATGAGCAGTCGCTGTTACTTTCAGCTAGTTTAACATTCAAACACAGTTGACAACAAACCTGGTCCTCTTAAGATTTGACATCAATCAAAACAGGTCTGGCTAGATTTGGTGTAAAAATACCATGAATGGTCAAAGATAACAAGTTATTGTGCAAGTGCCAAAAATAAAAAGTATTGAGTGCATGTAGGACAAATTTGTATCAAAATGTTGACTAAATTTAGTTTCGATGTAAATTATAGAGTAGAGAGTCAATGTTGATTCCAAAGAAGACAATATTTTAAAAAAATAAAAATAATGTTATAAAGCTAACCTCAATTTTGATATAGATAGCATAAAAACATCTGAACCAAACTTTGCACAATTAAAGATCTATCAAGTAAAAATGTTTAGATATGAATTTAAAAAGACGGTTATTAAACTGCATTTTCTTGTGTCAAAAAATCCAAAATTTTGGTCAAATTTGAGGTTTACCCTACCTACTCTTTTACGAACTTTAATAATCACATGTCCATACACGTTAAGGCGTGATATTCCGTTTTTTAAATTGTTTGCAGATGAAACCAAACTTAAAAAATATGTCTTTATATTAATAATAAAATAAGCTAAATGTTTAAACTAATATATGGACTTTAAAATTTGCTGGTTAAATTCTAAAGCAATTGAGGAATCGTCTCTCTTGCGATATTTTTTATATTTGTCACACAAACGATAAACACCTTATTTTGAAATGCAACAGCTTAAGGCTGGGATACAAAAGTAAGTGAGGGTGTTATATCCGACTATTTGATCATTGAACTAGTAAAATAGTATAAATTATTTCTCATTTAGTGTGTGATATAAAATAGTAACTTAGTAAAAAAAGATAATGACACGAGAACATTGTAGTATAAAGGAACAGTTTGATATGGTAATATAATAAGTCTATCAGATCGTTACAAGTAGAAAACAGAAAAGGCGTGTTCTTTTAGTATCAAACTAACATGTCTAAAAGGAACATGGTTTTCTAATCAAACTAACATGTCTAAAAGGAACATGGTTTTCTAATCCTGTATGATTCTTAGTTTCCTATACAAATGAATTATGAACATTCAGTCTTAACTATTAAAAAGGAATATTGAAGAAGAAAAATGTACTTTATTTCCGAGATTTGACACACGGGGGACTTTGAGTGAGTTGCATTAAAATTATATATATATATATAAAATGAGGAAAAATAATAATAATGAATAACTGCACAGTGCTGAATAAAAAAAGACACCGAATGTCTACCTCAATAAAATGTGTCGTGTTTGAAGGAACATGGGGACATTTGAAATTTACTTCAACACAAACACAAAATCTTTCAGTATAAGAACGACAAATAAACAAATCTTAAA
>JARWCS010000050.1:2183487-2197042 GCA_034783895.1 Geukensia demissa
CAAAATCAATCCCAACCTGTATTTTATATAGGTATCATTGTGTTAAAATTTGAAATGGATCCAAATAATAGAACTAAGGTTATTGAATGGAAACCTTACTGTCTACGGACGCCGACATGCCCATAACATAATACGACCACAAAATTTTTGCGGTCGTATAAAAATGCACTTACCCCATAGGTCCCATGCCTGTTGAATAAATAAATAAAAGACATTATACATTTTGTAAGTACACGTAATACACATGTAATAATGGCAATAGCTCATCTAACCACAAATTAAGCATGGATTATATGCAAATGGCAAAGTTTACACATTGACAAATTGACTAATAAGAATATATTAGTATTTCATGTCAATTTAATCAAATAATGATAAAAATACAGTTAACAAATGGCTGTTACCAGTAAAAGTTTTTTAAGTGTAAACTGTTATGTTCCCATGGTGATGGCTAATAGATATGCAGCAAATTAACAAAACTGTAATTTATGTTGTAAAATAAGACAAATATCTCAATATTATATCTCCAGTAATGAACAAAGTCAATGCCTTCAATCTTTTGCATAAGTATACATTGTGTATGTCAGTTAGTTTTCCACCAAGCTTGCAAATAATAAACAATATGCAATGTTTTAAATTTGATACAATATGTAAAATCATACACTATGAAGCATTCTACAAGTACTTATTGGAGTGTAATGTAGTTAGAGTGCAGAGGCTGTTAAGTTTTTGGATTTTGTGTGTTATCTGTAATTTCCCCTTATAAACTTTTCTTAAAATGTTATAAACTAATAATCAAACTTACCCATGGGAGGCATTGGACCCATAGGTCCACCCATATGCCCCATTGGGCCCATTGGTCCAGGCCCCATTGGACCTGGTGGCATGGGAGGCATCCCTCCAGGCATTCCAAAAGGTGGCATAGGTCCTGGAGGCATTGGTGGCATGTTACTGGTAGGCACAGGTGGGCCTGGGAAACTGCTATTACTGTCTTCATCATCACTGTCTCCTTTTAATCTCTTTGCTGCTGGATGATCTGAAATTATCCACAAACATGACATAGGTTCACAAGGTGAAAATTTGGGAAACTTGATTTTTATTATAGGTATTTTTTAAGCAAATTCATAATTTTCTTTATTTTAATGAATAAAAAATGTTTGGGTTTTATTTGTTATAAGGACAGTTGCTATCCTTTCATTAATCCAAGCCAAGGTCATACATGTACAGTCTTTGTAATAATTACTATTTGTTGGTATAGAAGAAGATAATTTATTGCCATAAAGATGGGCCCACGAGGGGCATAGTTACAACATATATATATATTAATATACCACAACACATATTAACAAAAAATAAGTAATATTTCGATTCACATATAGATATTTATATATAGTCTGTAGATTTATGTAACAGCTATAATTCATTCTCTACAGGCACACCTCGAATGAAGACACTAATCAGCCAACAAAAGAGGGGGGTTCAAAAAAAGGTGGGGAGTTGAAAAAATAGTATCACTTTGCTTGCATGTAGGTAACTAAACTGCAAAAGGCACCAAGGGACGATGCTTAATGGTCTGCCAATAATAAATAAGTCATCATGGCAGACCATCCTCGTGCCTAGTGCAGAGTAGTTAGCAATAGAAGTGACTTTAATGTATTAAAAAGAAAAATAAATAAAATAATCAGCAAAAGGTCACTGAACTGCAAAAGGCACCAAGGGACGGTGCTTCATGACATGTTGGCATTATTTTAAGTGCATCAACATGTCATCCTCGTGCCTTATGCAGGACAGTGAGCTATATTCCACTCTTTTCAATGAGTTTACAAACACTCAATAAAATATCAACATTCTCAGAGCTAAGTATCCAAATTAATTTTTGGCTGGAGTTCAACTTGTCAAAGTTGCGATAAGATGTCAATTTTCCATACAAACATTGTCTCTCAAGTGGGGAGGACGTACACGAAAATAAAAAATGTTTTTCGTCGTCAACTTCACCCGAGGTGCACCTGAGACAAATCCTATTGTGACGGAGAGTATCCTGATAACGACCTTGTTCTATTCTAAGTCTATGTGATGATATTCGCAATCTAGCAAAATTTTTTCTATGTTCATGTGAACGAAGCAATAATAAATAATTTTCAAAACCAAAGTTTGACTTCACTTTACAATAGCTACAAAGCTTTCCATCAGCCAATTGTTTCATTTGGTTTTTCCATTGATCTTCATAATATTGAAAAATAATTTTCTTGTATGAACAGTTAAATCTACAATTTCCAGCTGTAGCTAAATTATCTATACCTTTAATATTCTTATGCAAGACTTTGATTGTGCCATACCATGAGGGAATTTTGGCATCATATAACCTCTTTGATTCTAAGTAAGCATCTTTTAGCAATGGAAAATTAGAGCCTAGGTTTTCTAGCCTGTGCCAGTATCGTATCAACGATTTGGTGATATCAAAATGAATGGGAAATCTCCCAAGTTCCGAGAGTGCAGCAAAGTTTGTGGCCCTTTTATTAACCCCTAGAATAAGTTTGCAGAACTTGATGTGCAGTTTTTCACAGAGCAATTTTGAGAATAATTTATCTGATGATTGATTTTCAGACAATGATGCCTTCTTAAAAGGATTAAAATAGCCCCAAATTTCTGAACTATATAACAAAATAGGCTTAATAGTATGATCAAATACATGAAGAGAGTTTTTAATATTTGGATTGAGTGAAAGGAAGTCCCTCCTTAACTTATGATAAGCTTTTAAAGCTTTGTTATACAACTCTTTTTGAGCATGTGAAAAAGTTCCAGAGGCACAGAAAGTTATTCCCAAATATTTGTATTGTTGGACACAATCAATATTAGCATTATTAAAAGTAAATTTCTGTGTGATATGTCTACCTGCTTTGTTGAAAATCAGAACCTTTGTTTTGGTTATATTTATATTTAGGCACCAGTCTTTACAATAAATGCTTAATTTATCAAGTTTGTTCTGGAGCCCTTTAGCAGAGGAGGACAAAAGCACTATATCATCTGCATACAATAAACAATGCAACGGACGGGAATTTATCAGAACTGGGTCGGGGGTATTTTGCAAACAATCTGGAAGGTCATTAATAAAAATTTTGAATAAATTTGGGCTAAGGTTGTCGCCCTGTCTAACGCCTACTTTACAATCAAAGAAGTCTGTAATTTTGTTATTTATACGGATACAGGATTTGCTCTGGGCATACATGTTTTTAATGATATTATAGAAATTAGAGCCAGCCCCCATTTGCAATAATTTGATTTTGATACCTGTATGTATGACAGTGTCAAATGCTTTCTGAAAATCAACAAAGCAAGCAAACAATCTACTGTCTTTAGTCTTGCAATATTTATCGATTATAGTTTTTAGAATAAACATATGGTCAGATGTTCTTGCCTTTTTTGTAAAACCTATTTGACAGTCCTTAATCAAATTGTATTTTTCAAGAAATTTACATAGGCGATCATCAAGAATTTTATTGAATATTTTACCCAAAGCATTGGTTATTGTAATTCCTCGGTAATTGTTTGGATCTGATGCATCATTGCCTTTATGTATTGTAGATATATAACCAACAGACCATGGCTCAGGATATTTGCCATAAGTTAGACATTTATTAAAAATTTTATGAAGACACGGTAAAAGATATGCTTGCCCAGATTTTATCATGTTGTTTGAAATTTGGTCTAGGCCTGGAGACTTATTAGCTTTGACGGACGAGAGAGCTTTAGATATCTCTGAATTGGAAATCTGATAATCAAGTTCAGTGAAGCACTTCTTTTCCTCAAGCCCTGCTAGTAAATGCTCTAAATGTTGTATTCGGGCGCTGAATTCAGATTTTGGATTATTCAAATTCTGAAAGTGTGATAGCCATGTTGAAGGAGCAATTAAAGAACTACTTTCATTTTGTTCTTTACCTTTTAATTCATTGATCAGTTGCCAGTATAGCTTTGGATTCTCATCATGAAGCATTTCAATCTGATTAAGCAAAGACTGTTTATACTCCCTGTATCGAAGCTTTCGTGTTTTAGAATATATCCGAAATAACTTATAATAGTGACCTTTAACAACAGGATCATTTGGAAATTTTGAATATACTTTTCCATAATTCAACAAATTTCTTCGCATGACCTTGAGATCAGAATCAAACCATTTTTGTGCTGTACTTTTCTCTTTGTACAAGGATTTCAGACAGCCCCTAACATCGGCAAAGGCCTCAATACCTGTCATTCATCGATAATTCACTACAATTGAGCATATCAATAAATCAAACGTTCAATTATTTCTGCAACAATAGTACATGTAATGGAAACAAACTGTAGAAAGTATAGTGATTTATTCAACGTCATCTTTGCCGTTTCCTGTTGTTGTTGTAAATCAATTCTCTCTATTCTTTTAAGGCTAAAAAATCCAAACAGCAATTGACCAGCCACAAAATAACGAACTCGCTTGAGATCAGAAGACTGTGGTACGAAAATATTCACTATATCTTCCAATCAGAAGAATTTTTCTGTTTGTGGCTTTGTTTGATAAGAATGTCTGTCCAATCTAATTCATTGTTTCTTCATCCACAGTGTTTATTATTTAAGACAAAGAGTGATGTTGCATTAGTTGAGAAAGTGACACATATATACAATTATATTAATGACAAAGGACCCAGAATTAGAAGAAATAATTTCTTTAATTGTTTCATGTTTCCATGGCATCTTAACGTATTTACAGAAATCGGACAATGAGACTACACGCGAACTATTGGATTCTGGAAGATATATTTCCAATTGTTGAATCAAAATAGACAAAATGCAATGTCGTAAGTTTTTATCTTGAAATTTTGTAATTTTAGAATTAATGATATTTATCTTTGATTTTGTTTGGTTTTATTCGATATCTTGTTAATAATTCTTTACATCTGTTTTGCAGAATTAATTTTAAAAATTTCTTCTTGAGTTTTTGTAGTTATTTGTTTAAATCTTACAGTACTAGGAGTGGATAAGTGACATATTTACAAACCTTCTGATACTTTAAACCTACTTAGGCAATAACATTGTTTCGTATATCAACAACGAATATTTAAAGACAACATTTTTGTTGACACAAACTCGAGAACGTTCATTTAATCAATAATTTCGCAAATCCTTAATCAATGATAAGCGCGATGTCTATACTAGACGTTGTAATAACCTTCTGTACTATAGATACCCACATCAGTCGTTAAAAACACACACACACAAAAACAAAACGAAAGATATTAACAAACAAAAATCCATATTTGGCACACTGACAAAGTCCAGGTACCCCGGAAGAGTAAATAGTTCCCGCTTCAATAGTAGCACCCGCTGTGTTACACGTTGTCAAATAGAGTAATCGGTCACACTTGATGACAAATTACAACGGAATAGAGAGGACAGGAGTAATTACATGTACATTGTTTCTGGGTTAATACTCTAAACTGTTCAATTGAGACGTGAAAATCATACTGAATAAGAAGTCAGGGGATTTAAAATAAAAAATTGAAAATCTATATACATCCAAAAACTTAACAGACAGGGTCAAAGATACAAACGGGTATCACTTTTCGCTTTGTTAGACCAGTTCCCTAAGTTATTGGGACAGTTTGAAAACATGTTTAACCCATAATATATGTGCCTGTCCCAAGCCAGGAACCTGTAGTCCAGTGGATGTCTTTTTCCCTTTCTGTTTTTCATTTTAAAACTAATAGGCCAATTATTGTTACATTTGAATGTCATCACATTTTATTTTGAGTCCTTTAACAGCTTGCTTTGCGGTTTGGACTTTTGTTGAAGTCCTTGAAGGTAACCTGTAGATGTTTGTAATTAATGTCACTATTCTGTTACATTTTGGTCCTACATGACGGCGATACTTTTTATTTTTGGCTTTTACAAAATGCCTTCTTATCCAAACGTGTTTTGGATTAATGTCTTAGCATAACGGCACCAAGTAAGTTATCAGTTGTGTTTAGATTTTTAACTAGCTGTCAGAAACTTCAAGTACTTTTTCAAGGTTGGACCATCATCTTCTTGTATTTGTAATGGTCTGCGTACTGTGCCTCGACTTGACTTAAAAAGTTACTTATGAATATCATCACATTTTTTCGAGGACTTTTTACTGCTTGCCTTATGTTGTGGATATTTGTCCATCATTTAAGGCCTTAGGGTAACCTGTAGATGTTTCTAATGTATGTCACTATTTTGTTACATTTTTGTCTTACATGCTGTCGATACTTTTTAATTTTGGCATTTACACAATACTCTGTTTTCTTTTAGATTGGTGTCTGAGCTTAAGGGAACCAAGAGTACTTTTCTGAAGTCGGAACATATTGTTGTCTCTTTTTTCATGTGCTATTGTCTGCGTTCTATGAATCGACTTCAAAATTTAAATTTATGCAGTCTGGTTAATAATATCGTTTTGTCACAACCGTGTCCCAGTTTAGTGGGAGTGTTGAGTACAAACTGGTTCCCTTAAGCATAGAGAACAATTTAACACATCCGGCTGGACTTAGTGTAAAGATATCATTAATAACCAAAGAAAGCAAGGCATTGTGCAATTGCAAAATAAAAAATATCTACAGCATTTAACAAAACTATGACTAAAATTAGCGTTCATATGAATTATTAAGCAGAGTCATTGTTGATACTAAAGAAGACAATATTCAAAGATCTTAAAGTAATATTAATAAACTGACATTAATGTATATGTTTACCAAAGAAGACAATGTTTAAAGATTTTTAAATGTTGTTATAAATAAATTAGTTAAAACATTTACCCAAATCTTATCATAAATATAAGCAAGATGTACAAATACTCCACCTTCCTTTCGCTAAGAGAGAAAGAATTTGCAATAGGTATCTCCGTCCGTGAGGCGCTAGTCTTTAAAAAAAGAGCCGTCCCTTGTTGTGTAACAGTAAAGGAGCAAGTCTGCAGTTAAAGGGACACAGTTGGTACGTATAGGAATTCCTAAAACCTGTCAATATATTTTATCGTCAAACCTGATGTAAATATATAGTCAAGAAGAAAATTAACTGAATTTATCATCTCCTCGGGAGTGGACTGAAAATCCCGGCCTTGTGGGGATGATGATTTATAAATGATATGTAAACCTTATGGCTATGTTATGATAATAAATGTAAGATTGATAAATTGGAAATTCATCAATTACCCAAAGGTTTCTATTTTAATTGACATTAAAAATACCAAAGTTTCCAATTTTCGTTTGTCTTTAGTGTTAACATTATGGTAGCTCTGTTTAGAAACCAAACCATGTACATAGTTACTCTTGCACCTTATGGAAAGTTTTGCAAAATTAGAACGATAAGTGTTTGGCTTTTTCTTGTTCATTCATTATTTATAATTTGTCTTTTAACAACTAGCAACGGAAATTCGGTTGAATTTTAAAGTGAATCAAAGAGCTAATGGCGTCCGATAAAATAATTATTTTCCCAATTTAAACTTTGTAAGAGAAAATGATTTAATGTGAAAACACAATGCAACCGTCTTAATTATTATAAAACATTCTGTAAATTATAAATTTTAGAGAGATATATTAACGGTCCAGAATCATCACAAATATAAACTTGACCCCGCTATCCTCGATTTCTTCTGCATTAAAGGGACATATTGAAAGGATGACATTTTTTTATATGACTTTGTGTATTAAAAGATACATTTGATAGAAAAATGTTGTCTCATCATTATAAAAATTGGACAACAACAGATTCAAGCAGTAATTGCGTTGTTTGAAGATAACATTTTTCACTGGATATATATTATTTTTAATATTACGTTATAATATGTTGCTCTGTATAACCATATGCATCTGGATTTGCTGTTGTTATAAAAGTGGCCTTCGTGAAACAAAGAAATAAAATCCTTTTAGTAATTTACTTATGATCACAGCTGAGCTTATTGAAGGGGTTATGCATAATTTACACAATGGATAATGAGATTAAACCTATTTAGATTAAAGCATTAACCTGTTAATTTGTACGATCAAAACGTTAGCTCCCGACAGATAAATCTGGATTATCGTAATCCGTGTTGAGATCAGACGTAAGAAATGTACTATCGCGTTCCAGTTTCTCTATATTTTCACTTGCAGCCTCGCGTTCTTCACTGTCCTTCTGAATGTCGCTTGCGTTCAAGAAAGTAATATTTGCGTCCCTTACGCCCGAAATAATTTCAGATGTTCTTGTTGATAATGCACTTCTTTCGGTTTGCTCCACAGTTTCTATTTCCATTTCCTGTGTAGATGGTGCTTCGGTAATATTTGTAGTGAATGTCGATTGTAAACCGACGTCGATTGTCGTCTTTGTCGCCTGCGTAACAACTGTCTGAGAGTCGACTTGTAAAGAACTGTCACGTAATACACTATCACTTTCCTGCGTATTGGTAACATTGTCAAATTGACTTGGCACTGTGATTTCGTTAGGTTTTACCTTAGTTTCCCCTTCCTCGGATTCCGACTCTGCAATATTCTCAAGAGCACTTTCTAGATTTGTATTTCTAGTATCTATTAATCTTTCATCCTCGGTTCTACTCGGAATTACCCAGTCGTGTACTTCGAGTTTTTCAGGCGTTGATTCTGAAGATATAACAGATTTGTCCTTATATTTGCGTCGTTTCTTTGGAGTATTCAGTTGTTGTGCTTTCCTAATTTGGAGTTCTCCGTTTGTAAGATTGATAGCAGGGGGTGGGTAATACTTAGCTAGTTCGTTTGGTGTAATATCAAACGGAAAATAGTCCCTAGATTTTCGGAATTTATGCAAGTCAATTTTGAGCTGAAAAGTTAATTGTCTTTCTATCTTGGATGCAGCACCATATCTAGTGAGTTCCCGAAGTGCATTGTCTATTTTACTAATTTGATGATAAGGAGAATAAGCTTCATGTGTATAGTCCAAATCTTCAAATGCAACTTCTTTTTGTTTAGGCGGCCGTTTGGTCAACGTCTGATATGAAATTTTTATGGAAGGTAAGGTTCCTTTTTTGTCAAAAGAGTCGTAATAAGGAGATGACGAGCGGCTTGACGTATCTGACGGGCTTTTATTTAAATTTTGTCTCGTTAAATAGTGAGGTAAACTTTCTGTACTTTGTAGGTGTTGCCATATTCCATTTTTCTTCATAGAATTTCTAAAGGGAACAAAGTAACTAAGGGGACGTCTTACAGTTCCATTTCGTTTAAAGCTATCACCTCTTAAATTAATAAACATAGATGGTTCATCTATTTCTTTCCTTTCCAAACTAGCCATTAATCCTGTATGAATTTTTGTTGGGCTGTCGGAATGCTGTATTTCATTTAAAGTTGTTTTACTTCTTTCATCCCTGGAAATGAAGCCGGGTACCAGACTCTGAGAATGTTCTATTTGTTTTGGTGCCTTCGTTTCAGCTGGCGGATGAATTAAATTTTTAGACCTACACCTTGGAGATACATGTCCGTTGTTATGGCGAACTTTTGTTTCACTTTTATATTCGTTCGGACCATTTGCTATGAAGAGATCTGTTCTGTCCGGTGTAGGAGGTTCGTGTGGGGTATTATGTTCTTTCTCTTTCTTTTTTCTATTTATTAGTGGTTTAGATGGTGGTAACATGTCATAGAATGAGGGGAGACTTTTTTCCCTCCTCCATTCCTTCTTCACAAATGGTTTTAATTCTACGATTGGTAGGGGATCTGTAGACTCATTCTCTATGATGTATTGTTTCTCTATTGTCAAATAGGTTTTCTGGCGCTTAAACTCGGTCCTACAGGCGCCATGTGTTGTAGATATGGATGAGAAGGAACTGGCAGACATATCCTAAATCTTACTGAATATTTCTGAATTAAACAAATGTTTGCCCACTTTTATACTGTATTTTTGTTCGAAGATTTTCTACACATTGTACTAAGTCAGAGAAAGATGAAGTGTAATTATTCAATAAGAGGAAATTTAGGTAATGGTGACTACTTACTTAGATCACTTCATAAATCCTATATCAATATATTCAATAATAATCAGAATTTCATCACTTATCCATATGAAACTTCCACCACACAACACTTCAAATATCAAATTCAAATTTTCAATGTCGATTGTTCAGTGTTAGAACTCTACCCAGTCTCTTTGTTTATTTTTTAATTTAAAATCCAAATAAAAAAGTAAATATTATTATAATCCAAAGTAAAAAGAAAATTTAATTTTCACGACAAGAAAACAAATGTAAATAATATCATTTTCTTTCTGTTTTACATTTATCCAATACATAGCACTTTTATTTCCATATTGGTTACTACTGAAATTTATTCCGTTTTCTCATACCGATTGTTGATCATTGAATGCCTAAGAGCTTCGACAAAACATAAAATACTAATCGCTCCATTGGCGTGAATATTAATTGTTATAATTTTTTGTACCCTTACATTTTGTAAAAAGGCGATATAGATTTAAACATTCTGACGTTGCAAGAATACAGACTACCTACAATGATCAATTCTCGGCCGATTGATTTTCGCAGAGTTTCACCTCGTACGTGACAGTGACGTTGTCAGGTGCTGTATGTGGAAGAAAGACTGACACCCACATTTAACCCAAAACTAATACACACTAGGTATCAGTACCCATACCGATAACTTATATTACATATGGCCTTATAACGCTATGGTGTATCATTACTGAACAGCCATTAACCAGGGTATTTAACTGATTTAAAAATCAGAGACGGTATTTAATAGATAAATAGATGCGTTTTAAACTTAAGCAAATTTCAAATATAATCAGGTTCCCGCATATCTTTGTTTATGGATAGACATGAATTTAAACAATTTATGATCGATATATTTGAGTAGTTCTTTTTGAATTAGGATATAATGTAACCTTTAAATAGAAGATTTTAATATCTCACGCTGTATTGTATAGAACGAGATTGGGAGAACATGTTGTATATTGGAATAAGATTTAACGAGAAATTTACACAAGATAAACATTTTTATATAAAAGCAATAACAAATTAATTATAAAGTTGTTCCAAGGGCAGTAATAATAGCTTATCAATCTGCAGCTCTCATTCGGATTTTCTAGTTTTAGGTTGGTCTATTGCTTTCGAGTATCTGTAGGCTTAGCAGTAAATTACTGGCATAGGTGAAGGGTAGTTGGCCTAAGGCGTAGTAAAGGCCGGATCGAGACTATATCATAGCAAGATTCGGCAAAACTACTGTTTGTTTTATGGGGAGGCGTTTAACTCCATGTGGTCTTAATATTGTAACGAGTGTATGGTAGATGAAATGTAGAGCGTGTCTGGCCTATTACCCTGTTAAACTGCTGAAAGCCAGACAAAAAATACGTAAAATATCTCAGATAAGATAACATATATAGAATCCGATGAAAATATTTAACAATTTGAACAGTTCTTTGAAACAAAAACACAACTCTTTATATACACTTCATTTAATTATAGTACAGTAGGGGATACCGTTTACCTCGTAGTTTCAGGGAGATTGCAGAAAGGGTGTAAACGAAAATGACATCAGCTGAAGTAGACATAAGTGATAGAAGCGAAACAATTTGTGTTCTCACCTTTTAGATTGTTCGGTTTTGTTCAGGCTTTTTCATGCATTTGGAGACAACTTGTGGTTCTGAGTTGGCGTTAGAAATAAGAAGTCATATTATGGATAGCTTATGTTCATATACAAGCGGAGGCGAACTACGTTTTTCATCAAATTGATTTTACACAGGGTTATGACCCCGGAACATTACTTCTTTTTAGACATTTTTTATTAAGATTTGTATATATTCTAGTTGCTAAGTGTATCTTGTAGGCATTTTTAAATTATTTTGAAGCATTCCTTTAGTTTTCATTATGGTCGTTACTAGTTCTGAAGGCCTAAAGCATCGACGGTTATAGGATTGAAAATGCCTGTTCTGTTTTTACTATGAACTTAAGGTATTTTAACATTATCAAGCGAAAGTACTCCATTACCCAATCACTTTAAGGTGCATCTTATATTCCGCCATTTCTTGCCTTGCAGTATTGTTTTTAGTTTTGGAGGATCATCATCATTTGTACTATATCATATACTCTTGCTCATAAAAATGGAATATTTTTATTTTCGACCTTACATTAGAATTATAGGTATGGCTAGACCTTGTTAAGCAAAATTCGTATAAAGAAATAGTCGATAATGATTGCAGGATGACATTAGAAGATCGTTAAATGATAAAATTGGATGAAATAAAATATTTGAAAGGATTCTATCCAGAATACAAAATTGGCATATTTTCACAAAATGTGGGTTTCTGAACTCATAAAATTAGCAATCGGACAAAAATCTTAAATCGGACACTTTTGTAGCTTGAAGTAATATAATGAGATTTTCGTACAGATTTATGGCATTCTGTCTCATAGTTTTTGCATGCAAGTCTCTAAAGTTGAATTTTTGACTCAGAAAATATCAATATTCCATATTTATGACCGAGTGTATATTTACACCATATCCCCCTTTTTCTATAATTGAATTACCAGTGCCAAATATCAAGCAGTCTGTACAACATGTATAACTTGTATAAAAGAATTAACAGAATTTACTTATCAAAATTGGTTGCTTGTACAAAAAAGCTGCCAGGGCTCTGTCTGAGAAGGGGCACTTAGCAATTTTGCTAGAAGGGGTATGCGAATGAGGTTCTCTAAACCCACCCTTTTCACACATTTCCTTAATTAAAAGTAGCATGGATTTTTATTCTGAATCGAAAAAGGCAACCACATCACATATTGCAAGATAGAAAATGACTATCAATTGTGTACATTTATGTGCCTATACCAAACGTTCTTGCCAAGATTAATGAACTTATCACATATTTCACTATGATTGTCATACTTAAGCTGAAAAATGCTACCCAGTATTCCAGCGGCACGTCCACTATATCCAAAGTGCGAATCCTGATAACGGTTGAATTTTGTAACACTCGAATGTGATTTTTATATTCGGATTTATTTTATAAGCAAACAGACAATCTTTTTTATATTCTCGATCATATATATTAGAGTAAGAAGGATATAGATTTTGTTGCACACCCATATTATTAATTACATTTAAGGGAAGTCCTGTCCACAGTAATTATACAACTGTAGGCAATTTAAGTACAATTATCGACATGCTTGTTGAAGTTCTTTTCCCAGGAAAAAGGCAAGAAGAAAAGGCCGTTTTTATGGTAATACGCGATACTATTCTTATTGTTTGTTATTAATTTCTATAACGGCGTACAATTAGCATGTTACTGTTACTCGAATTCGTAGAATAATAGCCAGAGAGTATACCTATTTTATTTACATGCTACTCCTGATTTTTGTTCCGATTTGTTCATTGCCATATCTGATTATTGACAGTGCGACGTCTGATTTCATAAGAAGCGACGCCTGATTGTTGTATTTCAAAGTTAACTTTACAAGTTTGATTGTACAAAAATGATGCAAATGGGCTTAAAATAACATGGTTTGGACAGAGATACAGTGTTACAAATATACCACAAGTATCAACGAAGTTTAGTATACCTG
>JARWCS010000050.1:2215336-2225845 GCA_034783895.1 Geukensia demissa
ACACACTCGTATATTTCCGTCATTCTTCGGAAATACTTTACCGGTTTTTTGACGGAAATGGCCGATGTGATCAGATTAGGGCTGGTAGAGAGAGACAGAACGAACACTTCTAAAACCAATCCTTTACCATAAAGAGCGAGCTAACGCTCGCTTATTAAGCACTGAAACAGAGTATAAAATCAACAGATACGTAAATATCCAATAGTCATGATAGTTGCATACATAATTTCCCAACTCAAAGTGGTATTTTCCATGAAGACAAATCAACAGTCATTACAGGTTGAAATGAAGATAGTGTATATACTTGTAGACCTTGAGTTACTGTTATAGTATTTTTCTACATAAAGGGGTTAAAATAAGATCTATAAGAGTTCTCTATCCTGTGTCAAGAGTTCTATCCATTTTTGACGCAGCACTATCATACTTTATGCAGGGACGTATAAAGAGATATACGTCCCTGCTTTATGTCATTGCTTCATGTTTCACAGCAACACTCAAAATTTGATAATTTTTTACAACATTTAATAGGCAATGACAGGAAGTCCCCTTTAAATTATGAACTATCAAATTAAACAGCTGGTGACAGCTTTTCATTTGAGTACATTTAAATATCATAAATTTATTTTTTGGACCTTTTACATTTTGCCTTAGAGTGCAGATATGTGTCCATTATTGTAGGCCTTAGGGCAACTAATAGATTTTGTGTCCATTATTAAAATAGGCTTTAGGGCAACTTGTAGATGTTTGTAGATCTCTCAGGGCAAAGTTGAAGTCATGCTGTAAATTTTTTAAAATGTCTCTCTGAAATTGTGAAGTCACTTGGGGTCATGCTGTCTTTCTCATTAGGTCACAGAAAAAAAATCTGAAATCAGACGCAAAGTTTGGTTTACCATTATTTCTAGTAAAATATCTTGCTTGTAGAGCGTTTAAGGTAGATTAAACCTGATAAACCCAATTAAAAAAGATTCTCCCTGAGATCCCCTCACTTCCTCCTCTCAGCCTCTCGGTAAGAAGGGACTTCTTCTAAATTTGAAGTAGCTTGAGTCCTGGAATATGATTTATGAAAATGAAAAGATATGGGGTAAATGTCAGAGAGACTGCACCCTAGCCACAAGAAAAACAGGAATTTACAAATCTGGAGATCTTCACGAGGACTTCCACAAAGGTTGAATACCACTTCTTATGAAAAGCTCTAAATTGACCAAAATTTAAAAAAAATTAATGCATAAAATAATACTGCTTTTTCCTGAATATTATCAAAAATGTACATTTAACATATTTATATATATATATATAACAGTAAACACAAAGACAAACTTTTGACCAAAATTCCTGACTTGGGACAGGTACATGAGGTATTAATTAGGATCCCAACCCTCCCCAATTAGTGGTCAAAGGAAAATAAATAAAAAAAACAAAAGCAGTAACAGTCAAAATAAAATGTCAAACAAAAATTCACCAAATGGGACCAGGGAGTACCTTTATAACAATAAATAAACTAAACAAAAATACATGCCAAAAGAAGATGCATCTCTAATGAGTATTCACAGTTACTGAAGGCAAGCTCAGGGTGAGATTCCTGATGATAAAACATCAAGCCTCTCATCATGAGCTGTCATCAAAAACAGCATGTCTGTGTTTAATACTGTGTTTTCCATAAACATAAAGAAAGACTAGATGGATGCAATGCCAAATTTTTATATTAGATATTTTTGTACTTTAAGAATCCAGAATTTTTACAAACAAAATAAAACTGAAAATCCAGAAGTAAAATGGTGATAAAAACAGAGATTTTAATAGAAAATCAGCAGTGTAACCTATATAAGATATCACCACAAACAACTTCAATGGGTTATGGATTTATTTTAATAACTTGTATGAATCTTTTGGTGTCAACATGGTCAACATACTAAATACCTTAACATTTCAACCAAATAACTAATTTTTCAAATTTGTCATCTTACTAAATAAGTTTAACTTGACCGAAACCATATATATTCTGCATTGTAAGGATAAGCTGTATTTATCTGAGAATATCACCTGACATTTAAAACCTTGTAGTGAAATGCTGTTGCCTTAGAGGAAACCCCTATCTAAAAATAGCATTCTGACTTCCAGAAAATCTCTTCATATAGGCCAGGTATTCAAAGGGCTTTTACTTCTTACCACATGATCAGAAATGAACAATCTTTCATTAGAAGTCAAAACCAATCTATGAGTGAATTTCAATATGGTAGTAAATGGGGTTATAATATTTTGTTTTGACATGTTTGATTTGCACTATTTTTGCATATGTTCTAAATCTGTTTATTGACACCTTACATTTTATTCAATTTTGTGAAAATGTCTTTTAAGAATTTAATCAGATTGTTTAAATAGACCTCTTTCAAATGATTTTCTGTGTAATTTATTTTGATGAACATTTCCAAAGATAATTGAGAGATAGAAGAAAATAGTTCAAGATATATGTACATGATATATATAGCTCAAATTAAAAGAACCTTCATCAGTTTTTAAAAAAATGTAAAAAAAGTCCCGGTTCATCTGGTTTTACTACAAAATTTTACAGTCTTGGAAATCTTCAGGAACAGTTCTATGTCTTTAAATCTCAGCATTTAATAATAACGACATGACCCAAAGACAGGGAATTGGAATAATTACTTGCATTCCAAGGGGAGATAAACAGACCATTTCTAAGTAAAGAACTGGATACCATATTTTTTTTAAATACCTCATACAACATAGCCTCAGGGGTTATTGCAGGTCATACATGTGTATTAAACAGTCTCTTGAGAATTAATTGAACCTGATTTAAAACATGATTTAAACTTGGTAGATCTATATATTACGGAATATTCTTGTATATTTTGTTATTGAATGAAAATGACAGAAGATAAAAACATTAAACGTCTTCTTATTTTTATTGACATTGAAAATGGCTTTCAGTTTCATGGAGTTATCGTAAAAAAAAGTTCTAAGTTTTTTAATTTTGGACCCTCAATACAAAAATGCTTGAATGTCTTGTTTAGTAATATATGCTTTGCAGTAAATCAAGTGGGACATCTTTCTGAATTTGTTAGCAGTCAGAGGGAATTTAGACATGTAGACCCCCTTTTCTTCACTGGTGTAAAAATCAAAAATAATAAAAATATTAAGGACTGGAAATTATTACCACAGAAAATAAGTGATGTCAGTTTGCTGATGAAGCTGCTGGTATCCTGGATATTTAAAAGAAACAACAAATTCATGTACTTTGGAGAAATATCTGCTTTGAAAATAAAATTTCCTTCTGTCAATTACTTACCAGGTATTTATGTTACCATTCATTATATAACATGTTCATATTTCCTGTTTTACAGAAACCGGCGCAGTATTTACATTTGGTAAAAGCAGGTTTGCAGAAAACATACCAAGTAAATTCTGGGTGAAGAATGATAAGGTTCTACATGTGGCATGTGGAGACGAACACACTGCTATAGTTAATGGTAAATTTTATCTTGAGCAAGTCATTATACATGGTTGTTGTCATATCCAGCTGAATAATTTACTTTATTTGTTGGTAAATTTGAGTTGTTAATACTTTATACCATATTGTACCAAGAATTGACTTATGCAATTTGTACTACAAATTGACTTATTCAATATGTGAAAATTTAGATTTTACATTTTTCAGATACTGTTTGTTGACTGTAATTTGTCAGCGAGACATACAAGATCCAAAATATGACCAGCTACAAAATCTTACTAAGAAAAAAAATGTTCCAAGATAATCAAGAGTTAAACAAAACCCACCAGTTAAATGATAGACAACATCATAGTAAAAAAGGACAAGTAAAAACACTTTCCAGAAAACTGAAGAAAAGACCATAATCAGTAATTATACCCAAGGATTCAAGATTCACTCTGGTTTCGGGCTTCTCAAAGACACATGTAAGGACTTGGGTCCCAGACTCTTCTGCATTCTTGTAGGATGCATGTGTTTTCATGGCATGTACCCTGGGGATTCAAGAGGAAATAATTATTACTTATTATCTAGCTGTAGGATAATTTAGGCAATTAAACGGTAGTTTATTTCTTATTTAATTTTTTTAAAAGATGGGGCAATATAAGACCCCATTTTTGGCCTTTTTTTTCAGAAGATTCTTAAATTTTACATTTTGTTTTCAAAATTTACATAATTACAGGTTATTTTAATGTCATAATTGGGCACTTTGATAAATTCTGAACATATCTTTAAAAAAATTATATATTTGGACATTTTTTTCTGGTATAATTTTCATGTCGGAGTATTATTGAAGCTGGTGGCAGAAAGATATTGTCATGAAATATGTAACACATCACATACAACTGTAGTGAGACCACCTCATGATTTAATATAAATCAGTAAATAACCAGAGTTAAAGACAGTTAATTTGACTATTTTGCACAAAATTCTGAATTTTAGTGATTTTTGTCTGGGATTCCAGTAACTGACATGACAGAACCATTATTCTGTTTAAATATATAAATTTTGTAAAATTGCAATATATTTGAAAAAAATTGCCAAAATAATTCTTTTAAAGTCTAGTGGAATTGGTTGTTATTGTACTTTATTGTATACTTTTGTTTGTAGAGACTGGAAGAGTTTTTACATTTGGTGCTAATGACTGGGGACAGTTAGGATTAGACCATACCAAACCTGCAAACAAACCTACCTGTGTCAAAAGTAAGTTTCAGTCCCTGCTAAATTTGCTGATAAAACCTGTAAAAATTATCATGGACCTCTTTCCAGGTCCCTGTTATCTGTAGATTTTTGTCTAGTTGAAAAATATTTCCAAGGAGGGGGACATTTTACTAGAACTTGAGATAAAGTCTTTCATTCTGTTAAGTTCAGGAAGGAAAACTATTTTTATTTGTTGATTTTTCAATGTTCTCTTATGTTTGTTGTTTATATTATTATATCAACATAAACTAGTTTCTTCGTGTTTATTGACAACACAGTATTCATTGTTTATATTATATATCAACATAAACTAGTTTTGGTGGCATATTTGTTTTTAACATATGCTTTATATAGCAACACAGATATTTCAACTTATAAAAATAGTAGATGTGGCTTGATTGTCCATCAGACATCCATCAAGTACATGACACTTGAATTCAAACTTCTCCAGGTTCCATTACGGAATTCACAGAGATGTGCATGTTAGGTGCATTTCATGTTTTTATACTAGGTTAGTTATGTTTGATTGATTTAATATTTTCTTTTTTGCAGAATTAAAGCATGAAAAAAGTGTGTTAGTTGCCTGTGGGAGGGTCCACACAATAGTTGCTACAGGTAGGTGTAACATGGAAGGGTCCACACAATAGTTGCTACAGGTAGGTGTAATGTGGAAGGGTCCACACAATAGTTGCTACAGGTAGGTGTAACGTGGAATGGTCCACACAATAGTTGCTGCAGGTAGGTGTAACGTGGAAGGGTCCACACAATAATTGCTTCAGGTAGGTGTAATATGGAAGGGTCCTAACAATAGTTGCTTCAGGTAGGTGTAACATGGAAGGTTCCACACATTAATTGCTACAGGTAACAATTACCTAGACATTCATCATTGTTTTATAAAGTTAGAAGTTGTCATATAAATTTGTTATTGTGAATGTTTCATTGGTGATTTCTCTAATAAGCTAATAAAATATAATTATTTTTGCACTTTTTGGCTGAAAGTTTGCTGATGTGGTCTTTAATAACAACCATTTACCAATAATGATTTCTAGCTACTTAAAAAGTGTATTTATACAAAAACCATGTAACATAATGTTTTTTACTACAATATAGTTGAAATATTGTTGACCATTCACTAAATCAATCGTCATACTTAGAGATGTTATGAAATGTCAGTCAGGTGGTCAGCAAGGTATAAGTCAATAAAATTCGTTAGTTTAGACCAACTTATTTCATAGTATTGTTTGTAAATTTATCAACCTAAAATTCATTAACTGATGTTGAAAAATAATTTAATTTTTTTTAGAATCGGGTAAACTTTATTCTTTTGGTGCTAATTCTGAAGGACAGCTAGGAATAGAGGATTGCTCAAGTAGTAATGAACCAAAAGAAATCACAGGCATCTCTTCCACACACAAATATAAACAGTTGTCAGCAGGGGCAGACCACTCCGCTGCATTAACAGGTATTTAAAGCAAAGTTGTGATTAAATTACCTGTTTATGATTGAGCAGTGATACTTATTTCTCACATGAAATGATATTTAAATTACCAAATTTCACACTGTGCTGAAGCAAAACATAAAAGGAATTTGAAGATGCCAAAGGGGCAGACAGAAATTGTTAAGTCGGAAGACAAACAACACCATGGCCAACAAAATAAAACAAAAGACAAACATAGAACACACGACACTACACTGAAAACTAAAGCTGGAGTAACATGAACCCTACAAAAACCAGGGTAAGTCAGGTGCCTTGGAAGGGTAAGCAATTCCTGCTCCACTAGTGGCACCCATCGTGTTACTCAGTAGTCAAAGCTGGTATATTGTCACAATCGATGTTAGTCACAATGGTATATGAACTATATTTATATATTAAACTGTATTAAAAGCATGGTAATAATGCAAACAAAGTGTGCACAACAGCAATTTGATAATTTCCATTTATTGATACCTTTAATAAACTAGAACAATAATGGCAGAATCATGGACCAAGAAGCTGGCAAGTAATATCGCAGTGAATAAACGGAAATATAACTGTTTAGTTGACATGATTGATTGTTTTAGATTAATTTCCTTAATATTGAAGATATTCTCCATAGAAAGAAATAATGGTCTAATACAAAAAAGTGTTTACTTTTGAGAATTTGAAATAATTTTAGTGAGCTGATAAAGAAAGTGTTTTACTTTTGAGAATTTTAAATAATCTTAATGAGGTTATAAAGAAAGTTTTTAACAATTGAGAATTCAAAATAATTTTAATGAGCTAATACAAGAAAGTGTTTAACTTTTGAGAATCTCCATCATGCAAGAAATGTGTTTGATCCCTCAACACTGCTTGGCCCCTACATTTGGCCAAGCTGGAACACTGTATATGCACATAAAAATTGCATTATAAACTTAGATGTAGGAGTTTTGCAACATCAGCCACAATGTTTTGTACATAGAAATATTATAAGATAAAGGATATGGAATAAATACCAGAAAGACAGCAATCCATTCCTTATTTATATTTATAACACTTTATTTAGCTTTATTTTAACATATTGTACAAATCCATCATTTTTCTGATGCTCCTGTTACTTTTGTTTAGTTTGAATTTTGTTCAAGATAGTGTTCTTATTAACATGCTTTACTTATAATTAGCATGCTCTACTAATACATGTGATCTACATGTATTTTTGTCTTGCAGAGGATGGTGAAGTTTATGTGTGGGGAGGTGGAAGTGAGGGTCAGCTTGGGTTAGGGGATGAAACAGAATGTCCACAGCCACAACTGTTAGATATAGAGGGTAAAGTCACATGTCTGGCATGTGGGTATTACCACACAGCTGTTGTCACAGGTAAATAAAAGTAGCATTTAATATTGAATCTGACACACATTGTATAGTTTGTAATACAAGCTAGAAAAACATCCTCAGTTTTGTTTATGATTGATGAATTGTTGGTTGATTAATGTCCAGAGTCAAATATTTCAGGCATATTTTGGACGAAAACAAGTTCAACAATTATCATAATAACAGAAAGTAGTGATGGGATAGAAATAGGGGATGATGGGTAGGGAGGAAAAATTTTGCCCTTTGTAGCAGCATTTGCCTTTTCTTTTTTCGAAAACTACAAAAGAAGTCTTTTATGTGCAGCGAGTGTAGCATTCTCCAAACACATCACCCATTATCATACATGTCTAGGCTTTCTGGATTATAACCTGGCAACTTCTCAACAAGATGGCTTCCCCTATCTGCCACCTTGGAATCATGCTGGGTCAGCTCTGAGAGTTAAGCTCTGTCTCTGATGCCTAGTAAAATTTGTTAAAGAATTTTTGCTTCTCATATTTAAAACAAAATCATTATGCATGTGTATAAATATTTGAAATATAAAAGTGAAAGAAAATCTTAACTGATCATTTAGGTCATTTTTAGGGTATAGTCAATTGAAAAATTGGTAGGAAATTTTAAAAGCATGTTGCATGTTCTGAATATCAACAGTTCATCTCCCACAAAGAAACAAAGAAGATTTGGGTCAAAAGCCATGCTTTGACAACATATGACAACAATTTGGCTACCAAACATTATTAACAGAAAGTTTTGGTTGATGATCATTTATGATAAAACAGTTGCTTATATATATACATATTAACCTTGTTGTCTTTATTAATTCAGCCTCGGGTGAGTTATATACATTTGGTGAGAGTGATGGTGGAAAGTTAGGCCTGGGTGACGAAGATATTAAGGCATTTGTTCCTACCAAAGTAGAGCTTCCAGAAAAGGCCAAGCAGGTGGCATGTGGCAACTCTCATACTGTGGTATTATTAGGTAAGTGTTAAGATGGCCAAAGAAATTTGTGCCCTGTGACAACTCTCATACTATGGTATTGTTATGTAAGTGTTAAGATAGCCAATCAAGTGGCATGTGGCAACTCACAAACTGTAATATTTTTATTTATCAGGTTAGTGTTAATATGGCTAAGGAGGTGGCAAGTGGCAACACTAATGTATTTTTAAAAGTTTTCTTTTTTTTTAATTTTCCTACCTGTATTTATATCTGATGATTTTAGCAACTGGTTACCAATTTCAACTTTTTTTTTACAATTTGAGAAAAATTATGTCAGAAATATTGATTTCTAAGAATTTTCAAACTGAATCAACAATATGATTTCTAATTACACAGATTAATCACCAAAATATAAAATTTTATACATTTCCAATGGATGTTCTTAGAAGAATGATGTTTTTTTTTCAGAATCTGGCAAACTGTTTTCATTTGGTGATGGTAGCAATGGCCAGTTAGGACATGGAACTAGAGTTTTACAGTCATCATCACCAAAACAGATTCATATCAAACAGAAAGTGAAGCAGGTTGCCTGTGGAGACAGCCATACAGCACTGATTACAGGTAGGTTGTCTCCCTTTCTATTATTTCCGTCACCTGCCACAGGTTTGATAAGAGGCCTAAATGGCCTATGATCTACTTAGGACTTTCTTTCATGTTTGAGATTTTACTTAGGAGTTATCCCACAGTTAACAGTTCATGCTTTACACTATGCAAAAGCGTTTTACATACTATTATCTGCCCCTGAATATCTCTACGGGGATTTAATGTTGAGAGTTGGTCATCTTTGTTTTTGGCGGGAGCGCTTAAGTTTGACCTAGATAAAGTAATTTGAAAAATTGCTAAATTTTTTAATTAGGATCCCTTCTTGTGATACATTTAGGAAGAATTACTTTTAAAATTTCATTTAGGTGCACTACTAGGCATTTTTGCAGGTTAATAAATCCTAGTTAAATTACTTAATTATTACACAGCGTTGACAATGTATGCTCTCGGTCTCGCGATAGCGCTTGCAAGTAGCCACTTCTGGTAAATAAATGGCTAATTTTATAATGTAAAAGCTAATGTAAAACATATCACGATTGCTAAAAAGTATTATTGCAACTTGCTCACACTTTTTTCAGTCTACAAAATAAACACTGTTTTCTAAGAATATGGTAGGCAGTTTCTCTTTCACAACCTTTTTACCTGTTCCAGCAAACACCGACATACATTTGTGTGCATTTAAAAAATTTTTATATAAAGTTTCATATCAGTTGACATTGTATTTCTTGGGATAACAATCTGCTCTCACACTCTCTCTGTTATGTGTTATTTTATATAATTACTAGTAATATAATCACATATTTTTATTGGAGACTTACTGTTTTGGATAAGTGTCTATTATTTAAAGCCTTAGGACAACCTGTGGAAGTTTTAGATTTACATATGATTTGAATGGCTGTCTCAAGGACAATCATACCACATCTTCATTTTCTTTATCCAAAAAGTAGGGTTGGTAAGTAGGCAAGGCTTTTATTTTTTCAAAAGTTTGACTGTTTTGTTCTAGAGACACATTTAGACTTTAAAAGTACTTGTCAGAAAATGGACTAAAAATTTTTAGGGTAGGTAGAGTTGTCAGAAACATAGGTTATTTTTAAGGTTTGATCTTTGTTTGACATTTATTTCTCTTGTAGAAAAAGACCAACTGTACACATTTGGTGATGGACGACATGGTAAACTAGGTCAAGGTCAGGAAAGCTACTGCAATATATATGTACCTACTCTTATTGAAAGATTCAAGAATTTCCATGTGGATCAGGTAAATATATATGTACTTATTCTTATTGAAAGATTTAAGAATTTCCATGTGGAACAGGTAAATGTCAAATAGTTGTTTTTTTAAGAAAATCTAGTAAGCTTTGTAATGGATATATATATTTATCATCCTTCCCCATCGCTATATCAACCTGTTGAACAGTTCAGTAAAAGTCGTATCGTAGCGAGC
>JARWCS010000050.1:2281678-2301345 GCA_034783895.1 Geukensia demissa
TCTGAATTAGAAAAAAACTCGACCTGTAGTAGTTTTCTTTATTCTTATATAGTTTTACCCTTATCATATTTCAACATTTTGAAATAAAAATACAAGGAGTTTAAATAATATTGTTGATTTTATCAATTATTTGTTGACAAAGGGAGCTGCTATTCCCCATCTTAAACATGGACTGATCCAACATTCCTCCACATGTGTTAAATTCACACTATATTTACTATTGAAATTCGATAACCAGTGAGCAGCAGGCTATACTGACAGCTGGCGTACACTTCATACATTCACAAAGGAATTTTTCTCAAAGGTTTAAGAAGTTTTACAAGTGCTTAAATATATAGAGGATAAAATACTATGAAAATTGGTATGTATTTTCTCTCCTAATTATTTAATAATTTTTTTTAAATTTTATTTTCTTTTTTTTTTAATTTAAAAGTTGCTTTGAATTCTGCTAGACATTTACTACAGTTTTTGTGTATAAATTCATGTGTTAAATCGAACAATTTGAGTGTATGCTGCAGTTAAAACAATGAAATAATAATTCTGACAGAAATATTCTTATGCTTGTTACATTGTATACAAAATGTGTACAGGGTCACTATTAGGTCAACATCTGTTCACTGGCAGATTGCACTACAACTTTTGATTTATTACTGCTTCTATATCATGAAATTAATAATGTCAAAAAATGCATGAATTTAACTGGAAACTCAACGAATTTTGGACAATTACATGTACAATTTTAAGTTTTTAAACGATGAAGTAAGGAGAACATATTATTTTTTTTTATTTATTTGACATTGTTTTCTTAGTCTTCAATTGTCAATCTTTAAACCATCATTTTGATTAAATTTTGATGCTTTAAAACTACATGTATTTACATACTGTACACTGACTGGACCTTTTTAATCCCAGACACTGAGATCAACAATTACTGTTATAGCAGTCTCGGTTGCACATTAGGAAGAGACTTGAGAGTCCATGTGATTGCATTAGTGTGGTGTTCTGGTGTTTTGTCAGATAAATGCCGGAAAACAGAAATTACCATAAAACATCTAAAATCAATTTATCTTTTTAAATCTGCCGATGGAGCGCTACTGGGAACGATTCCCAATAATTCTAATAAGTGGGGAGCGTGTGAATTTATGATGATTTAGATATTTTCTCACGAAACTTCTTGGAAATAAAAGCCATTTTACGGATATGTACATTGATTTAAGTGCATATGATCTGTTTGACAATTGACAAAATATAAATGAGAAGCTAGTGGAATTACTTGATGCAACGTGCAGTTGACATACATTTACGTTAATTAAAGCACAATATGAATATTCCAAAATTACAAGTCTTTTCTAATACAACATTTTCATTGATACTTTTCAATTGGTTTGGATAAAAGGTATTCTTATTCTTATTATGAATTCGACATGATTTGAGCTTACTAAAAATAATTATTTTCTGTCTTTCATTCATCTTACATCATTCCCCCTATTTCATGTATTTCATTACTAAATACAAATACATGTAAGGGGTTCTTGCTGTATCATGTGACACATTAGAGATTTTTCATATAACTGATTATGAAACATCTGTAAAAACAACTTTTATTTATATATCATCTTTTGCAGGTGAAATGTTGCAAGTGATTCCATCTCCTATTCCGGAACTGATGTGTTCTTACTCTAGCACACCATCAATGGTCCATCCTGCATTGATTGGCATGAACACGTCCTGCCAGGATTCTATGAATGCTGGGTTCCAAGAATGTGCAGATGAGGCTATTCGCTATCTCATCGAAGAAGAAAATTTTTCACCAGATGATCCCATAGTTGTAGGATTACAGGAACATCTTAGAGAGAAACAGCGTCTGCTCGATCTACAGCAAATGTTCCAGTGTTATAGTGATGCCTACACCTCGGAGGCTTTCGAAAAAAATGAAGATTCAGGTGTTTCAAGAAAAAATGACTTAAATGGTTCAGTAAACGGGGAGGATCCAAATGAAATGAACTCAGAACATGCAAAATCTGGCGAATCTTTACAGAATTTGGATATGACAGCCATAACAAGTTTGGCTGAAGAAATCCTGTCTCTCCTACACGAAGATGAATGCTTGGCAGACTTTGTAGATGACAGTTTTTCAATAGAACAATAAAAGGAGAAAGAAAATTTTACAGATTTTCGTCCACAATAGCAAATGTATTCAGTGGTTTCAGCATTAAATAGTTATTGAATTATTTGCCTATTGCTGAACAATTAATAGTATTTATCGTTCAGTAGATGCCTTGACAGTGGCAGTTCTTTTGTTTTATGCCAATATTTGGTTTTTGATTAACGAGTCGGTGTTCTGTGCACTGAACATTACACATGGCATTAATCTGACATTGTCATGACATTGTTAGTAAAGGACAGTTATGCCATTTCAAGGGGCATTAATCTGACATTGTTAGTAAAGGACAATTATGCCATTTCACAGGGCATTAATCTGACATTTTTAGTAAAGGACAGTAATGACAGTTATGCCATTTTACAGGGCATTAATCTGACATTGTTAGTTAAGGACAGTTATGCCAGTTATACTGTTAATCGAATTGTTAATTGTTATTGTTATTTTTATGTTGTTAATTTATTTTTGTGTCATTTAAAAATGTTAATGGACATTCATGACATTACTGTTATTTTGAATTCAATGCATATGTATTTGATTGATAACACTTGGAAAAATTTTCAATACTTTTCTGTATGATCACTTTCCTCATCATGTGAAATCTTCTGCTTTAGGGTTTGGATCACTCACAGGGACTGGGGAAAACTGTATAATTATCAAATATGAGAAAACTCGTTGCTGGTAATTGCTAAGAACCCTCGTATTTGTTTATAAAGATTTCCCCGACTCCCTGTGGATTACTTTCTTTGTCATGTGAAATCTACTGCTTAAGGATTTGGATCATTTTCTTCATTATATGAAATCTTCTGCTTTCAGATTATTCACAGGGACTCGGGGAAACCTTTATAATCAAATATGTAGGTTCTAGGTAATGACCAGCACCTACAAAACTCGTCGTTGGACATTGCTTAGAAACCAGTTTTTGATTATAAAGGTTTCCCCGAGTCCCTGCACAGGCACGGGACCCGATTTTTATATGTATATAAACCTAAACACTTATATACATACAAAAATTGCCTCCGAGCCTGTGATTCACCGTGGATAATCTTATAACTTTACCATTCTTGCCGTCATCGAATCCATTTCTGAACATTTTTAGCCATAGGACATTGTGTTTATTTCTTTATCACATCACTTACCTTAGTGCAGATACAACGAAAAATAATTTCACAAAATCCAGTTTACCCATACAATCAATATACCAAAGACTTGCAAATCATACAGGCCAGGCGCGGTGTTGTCCGCCTAATTTCTCTTGTTGTGTAAAAATCCAACAAAGAATTCACACTTGTGAGAGAGTATTTAATCGGAAATAAAAGCTAAGCTAAAGACAACAGACATATTTTGGGAAACACGTATCATTTTGTTTACTGACGTCTATTATGTCTGAAAACTTAAGAAAGAATACACTATAAAGAAGTTATACAAAGAGTACAATCAAATTAGACCAAAGCAGTCTTTGTGTATTAGTGAAGAAATATATTTTGGGTAAACAAAAAACGCTAGCCGAAGGACAGACTAGACTAATTTCACACCAAGACAATGATTGAACAACACAAACCCCATAGAATTAGAAGGGATCTCGGGTGGTGCTATAGGGTAAGCAGCCCAGTTCTATTAATGGCAACCGTCGTGTTAGACGTCTGTCATGCAATGGGTTATGGAGCAATTGTTTGATACTCCGAAATGAGGCTATGGATTTGTATCTCAAGTAAACATTTTTGTAACTAAAAGAAAATAGTTTTTCATGTCAAATCACAAATAGAAAAATTTTCTCGGCATTGATAAGAAACATTTCCTCTCTCGAAATCTCCTATGAAACCGCTTGGCTAAATGGAACATTCAGACAATAAACATGGCCGACATAGATAACTTTTTTATTCTATGCTTTTGGTGTGCCTTTAGGAAGATAAGGTTGGCTATCAAAATAGCTTCAGCGGCAGCGCTACGTCCAAATCAGTACTCAGTCGTCACTATACAAGGGAGCTTTATGGAACTTAACGGGATCCTGTACGGGACTGTGCTCATCATAATCATCTATATTTATGTAAACACTACCTCAAAGTCAGTCCTGGTCATCATTTTCAACTTTAAAAAATCTGCTTTTTCACTGATAGTTTTTGTTTTGTCAGAAACTTTGTTAACTGTGTTAAGACACCTAAATGAAACTTGGTATGAGGTTTCATTGGTATAAGACAAATAAAGAGAATTTGTAGTCAAGGTCCTTCAGGAGAAACAGTTTTAGTTTAAGGTATCTAAATGCAACTTGTCATGAAGTTTTATGCATCAACACGCATTTGTTGTTTCAACATTAAAATGGTTGTTTCTTTCCAATATTTTATTTTCTCAGAGACAAATCTAGAAACATTAATGACCCCAATAAGGAAGTAACAATTCCATCTTTGATAAATTTCCTGAAAGACTACCCGACCTGTTATATTTTGAAAATAACAAGCGATAACCATACACTGACAGAATTAGATGATCAACTGCAATCACGAGGAGCCTTATGATTTAAAACTATGGCAATTTCAACTTAGGTAAACCGTTGGTCGCCAAAATTTGTTATAATTGGGAAAAGTACTTAGGAAACATATTTGTATGATTGTTTTTAATATTCCGTGGCCTCGTGTCTCAAAAATGATCTTCTATGGTAGCCCAAAGCCAAATGAAACACAAGCTTTTTACAGAGATCATTTATCAGACGTCCTTAACAAAGTTACACATTTTCGTCGTGATTCGAATACAAATACGGCCACATGGATATTGTCGTTTCTGACGTGCTGATACAAAAAGTCTTCTTCTATGTGACAGCTTTGCCAAATGCAAAAAATACAGGAAACATAGAAACTTTTCTCATCTTGCTAGCCATTGTTAACAGATGTGACCAAAATTTCAGACACTACAATGAACTTAAATGCATTATCCAGAAATAAGCAACAAAAACAGAAAAAAGACAGGCTTTCACGATAGATAGTTGCAGACCTGACATAGGAGCAAACGCGGAAGGATTTAACGGCACGTGATACATTCATTGAGAAGACTTTACAAGCACTTGTATCGTATACTGCACCATCTAAATTATAGCTACTTATATATTCTTTTTAAAGTAAACCTAATTTAAAGCAGTCTGCGTCTAAAATTCAAAAAAGTATTATAGTTTACGAAGAATTAGCTACGTTTGCGAGAACTTAGAGAGGTAAACCGCTATGATTTTATTTTAAGAGATGTAGCTTTCTTTAAAGAAAAACTAATTAGCCTAAGATGGAATAGTCCTGTATTCCTTGGTTCCTTTATGTAAATGAAGATATAGGATAAATGTCCAAGAGAGCGCACTCCAACCACGATAAAACAGAGAGAATTTACAAACAACAAAAATTTCAACAAAGGTGGAATTCCACTCCTTGTGAAAAGCTCTAAATCGTCCCAAATAAATAAAACGTGTATACGTAGAGTAATACTGCACTAACCTGAATATTCAAAACATATAATACAAAGACAAACCGATGACCGCAATTCCTGAAATGGGACATGTGGTGGGGTTAAATTAATTAAGTTGGTACCTACCCATCCATCCCCTTTCCTATGTCAAAGAAAAAAAAATCAAAGAAAACAAAAGCAGTTACAGACGAAATATAAAAAACAAACAGAAAGTCACCCAATCCGACTAGATAGTACCAAAAACAATAAATATAATAAAGAAAAATACATTCTATACTTAATGCTCGCAGTTACTGTAAGCAAGCTCAGGGTGAGATTCCTGATGATTAATAAAATCAAGCCACTCAACACGAGATGTCATCAAACACAGTATGTCTGACGATTAAATGCTGTGTTGTCAAATAATGTAAGATGGATGCAATGCCAAATTCATTTATATTTGTATAAGAATGTGATCAGTTAATTAATATCTGTACCAGCAAAAACCAGTTTTAATGTCTTGACTACAACGTCGAATTTGTATCCCTTGTAGATAAGTTTATCGGAACTGTGAGATTCTAGGGGTCATTTTTAAATTTGTAAGCTTTATATGTAATGTTTCCCTCGTCGTATCAAAATTCTACAGTTGCAGTCGTATTTTTGTATTAAATCTTTGTAACGGTTATAAAATTTTATAAAAGACTCGAGAAGCTTGTGAAATCTGTATTTCCGCTGCAAAAGACTACCAGTAAGATGTAGGTTGCGTTCATTAAAATCAGAAATTTTGGTTCATTTAAATCAAATTACACTAAAGCAGTCTTTGTGTATTAGTGAATAGATACAATAGGAGCAAACATGTTAGTCAAAGGACAGACAAAAGAGAAGACAAAAGACTAATGAACACAACACTTCATACTAAGACAATGATTGAACAACGCAAACCCCATAGAATTAGAAGGGATCTCGGGTGGTGCTATAGGGTAAGCAGCTCAGTTCTAATAATGACAACCGTCGTGTTAGACGTCTGTAAAGCAATGGGTTATGGAGCAATTATTTGATACTCCGAAATGGGGCTATGAATTTGTATCTCAAGTAAACATTTTTGTAACTAAAAGAAAATAGTTTTTCATGTCAAATCACAAATAGAAAATTTTACTGGCATTGGTAAGAAAATTATCCCATCGAAATCTCCCTGATACCGCGTGGCTAAATGGAACATTCAGACAATAAACATGGCCGACATAAACTTTTTTTCATTCGATGCATTTGGTGTGCCTTTACAAAGTTGAGGTTGGTTTTCAAAATAGCATCAGCGGCAGCGCTACGTCCAAATCTTTATTTATTCAGTGGTCACTATACAATGTATGTTTATGGAACTCAACAGGATCTTGTATGGGACTCTGCTCATCATATTCATCTATATTTATGTAAATACTACCACAAAGTCAGTCATGGTCATCATTTTCAACTTTAAAAAAACTGCTTTTTCACTGAAAGTTTTTGTTTTGTCAGAAACATCTGAACTGTGCTAAGACACCTAAATTAAACTTGGTATGAGGTTGCATTGGTATAATACTAATAAAGAGAATTTGAAGTCAAGGTCCTTTAGGGTAAACAGTTCACACACAGGGGCTTTTAGAGAAAAAGACCAGTCCTATATCAGTTCAACATGCTACGATCTAGATGACGTTCACTGTAAACACTACAAAAGTTTGAAAAATTTGATCAAATACATTTAACTGAAAATCGAAATAAATTATACGAAAGAAATTGACATTTAACATAAATTGAGAAATAGAATGGCTAGCCAAACAATTTTCACTGTGAATCACCTTTTCGTTCATGTGTAGCAGCATTACATCCACGCCTATCCATTGAGCATAATTATAAGCGATCCTTATTCGCGCTTCCAGTAAGCGGATTGCTGTTGCTAGAAAATGTTATGAACGAAGGATTCCTTTAATCTTCACTTTTTAAATTGATGCATTCATTTTAACATGAAATATATTAATTATTCATGTCAAAAGGTCCCTCTGCTGTAGTCATAATTCCGTTCTTTTACAGTTGTACATTACAGATGCAGTTGAGAACGAAAAATCTTTTTCATCAATATTAATTAACTGCCACGAATCCTTTATATACCTTCATTTATCTTAGGTTTCAATATTTACATTGTATCGTGACCCTTTAGTATGCATGGTCAATGGATAAGGGATAAGGCAAATGAAGTTTCAGAAATGTTATATAAACAAAAAAGCTTCCAACTTTACAACTCTTCTCAATTTTTATTCTTTCATTGTTGGACAAAACTACTCTTCCGGAATCCCGTTTAGGAGACCAGAAATGGAGAGTTATTTTTCAGTTTTTTAAAATTTAAATTAACATTAAGCTTTCTACTTCACATCTACGTCAATACCAAATATTTTAGTGTTACTGGAAGGTCGTAAACGTTTTACATTTAAATCTTTTAAACTTATTTTTACTAAGATTCGTTTGGGTATTATTTCAATAACTGAAGTATATTTTATGCAACTGAACCATTTTTGTTGTCAGCTATTATGGATATTCCAATTCTAACTTAACCTGTTGAAACTAGAAACACAGAATTGGTCTCACTATCGATTTATTGTTAACGTGAAATAACTGCAATATTGTCGATACATACCTTTTATTTGTCATCAGCTTGCTGTGTTTGATTATCAAGCTCTTTCCTTCTTTTTTTATTTGTTTTACACGAGGAGACAGGATCAATTATCATACGATATCAGCACCCAAACTATTTTTTTTCTTTCGATATCCTGACCATGGCAAATTATGAACGTCCTCAATTTATTTGTTTTTGTTGTTGTTGTTTTTTATATGCGTTATAGGATGCCGGGAACAATAGTTTGCATCGGATGCCCTCATAGTGACAACTTAACATAGAATTAAGATCTCGTTAATGTCGACTGAATTAGACGGTAAGTCAAAAGCCCACAACCTAAGGAAGAGATTAAAAAACTTCTCAGAAAGAGACCAGAAATTTTCGAACAAAAAGCAAAAAAACAAAAGAAAAAAAAAGCCAACAGAAGGCACTGTTAGACTGCAGATATATCTTCACATATAAAGAAATCAGGTGCTTTAGAGGAGTAAACGTACCTTGTCTCGGTTATATCTATTTTTAAAATGACTACACAGGGTTCCTTTTAATTCGTGAAGAGGCAAACATTGGGCTCTAACTTAAAACAATCATAGTTTGATTATGAAAGAATTATATCTATAAACCAATCCAAGACAGATCTTATGGGCTTTCAACCTTGCATAAAATTTTTCTTGTGAGGGTCATTTGCGTCAATGTTCGTAAGATACAAAACTGGCTTATATCTGTTTTTTAGTTTGCAGAATTATATGAGAAAGAAAGTCGGCTTTTTGAAGGCTCGATGTTGGTGATGATAGGAATGCTTCAGTTTCAGCAATTCAAATTCAACAATCTTATAGTAGTTAAGAAAAACATACCACATTAAATAAATCAATTTCATTTTTTAACACTTGTACTTCATCCAATTACACGATATCATTTCTACTTCAGAAAATTATTTATTTTCCGATTCTCAATTCATTTTCACAACGCAGGTTTTTAGCGAAGGCTTTAAAAGATCTTATTGTGGTTGTAAAATTGTGTTTTATTTTTAAAATATTTAAGTTTCCTTGAATACAATCGAATAAATGAAACCAGCAAGTAATTTATCACTCATGGGTGATGATGAATGTAGCCTGTTTCGTTCAAGACCGACAAGATGAGCCTTATTGTTTAATTGCTACCTCACGAAAGCAACAGTTTGCAAGTTGACCTCTTCTGGGATCGACGTTAACCCGGATTTGAGATTTAGGATACCACGACGGGTGTTACTTACAAGACAAGGGATGCTTACCCTTCATGAGCACCTGATCCCACTCCTGTTTTGTGAAGGAGTTCGTGGATTCCAGGCTTTTGTTCCTTTTATTTACGTTTTATCTCTTAGTTTGTTTTAAATTTGTCTTGTCTCTTTGGACTATCCACTTTTGATCTCTGGCATGGGTATTCTACACTGGACTAGATCGCCTACAAATGAATATAAACATGTATACTTAAAATTTAGTTTTATATGAAAGACAGAAGCCAACAAATGACCTCGACTCTTGATTTGGGACAGGCACATGATACAGTGCCAAATAAATATAAACATGTATACTTAAAATTCAGTTTTATATTTATAAAAAAATAAGAGACAGAGACCAACATATGACCTCGACTCCAGATTTGGGACAGGCAGATGATACAGTTACAAATAAATATAAACATGTATACTTAAATTTCAGTTTTATATTTATCAAAAAATGAGAGACAGAGACCAACATATGACTTCGACTCATGATTTGGGACAGGCAGACGATACAGTGACAAAAAACGGCTATGCTTACACTTATAAAAATATGAAAAAGAGAGACCAATCAATGACCTCGTCTCCTGTTTTGGGACAGGTCGATGATACATTTGATAAAGTTGATGGGTGAAACATGTTTTAATGGAACAAAATCAACACACACAGGCTATAACATTATAAAAGAAAGCACAAGCATTTTATATAAGAACAGAAGAACAACAAAATGTTTTCGTTTTCTGGGATATAAGCGTTTAGAAATTAAATAGAACAGGTTTCAGTCGTTTTCCCTTTTTATCGACTTAGTTGTTTTCATGACCTATAATTTGGTGATGTACAGTGAAACACTAATTTTCGTCAAATATTGCATAAGAGAAATGAAATCTTATCCAAATAGAAGAAATCAGAGAGATGGTCAGAATATATATACCCAAGACATGTCAGGTTAGAAAAAAAAGAAAAAGGAACACTCTTTTCATAATAAGATTGAAGAGTAAACGGAAACATATGCTTCCACAACATGTTTGTAATTGATATACAATTTTTTGCAACAGGTGAACCTCGTATCATCATTAGATATCTATGAAGATGAAGAAGTTGAATTGCTACTCAGTTATAACTGTAAGTTTAATGCTATATAATTTTTTATTCATCTTACAAAGGTAAATGTAAACAGGTTTTCAGGAATTGCTTTTCTCTTTTGATTTGAAGTTTTCTTTTTAATTTTAACACGGCTGTCTTATTGACGATCATTAAAGCAAGGAATAGTGAATTTATTGTTCTTTCTCATTCTTTACATAAAATAAAGTTAAAGTTAACTGTTAGTTCAGAGATTTAAGTTAACTGTTAGTTCAGAGATTATTAATTTCAAGATGTATTTGAAATAACAGAAATTTGTTCAACATTGGTAAACCTGTATATTGTATTAAAATAAAAATCATTGTATATTTTCTCTGTTAGATGACAGTCATTTTCAAAAGCTGTCAGAGGATATCACGTACGACTTCGACTTTCACTGGAATTCAGAACCGAAATCAATAGGTAAAAGTTTTAATAAAATACACAGAAATTACAATACCTTTTTAGTATCTTCATATTTTAGTACTGATAAAATAATATGAATACTATCAAGAAGAACAAAAAAAAACACTAAACGTTCATCGAGAAATTCATGCATGGTCTAGAATCAAAGCAAATAATAAAACTCCACAAATAGAAAACACTATCAGGAAGAAATGGAAAAGGAAACAAAACCCCTCAAAACCCTTCAGCTCCAACGCCCAACCCCTATAATATATTTTGTGGTATTGTTCTTTTTGTTTTTGCAATTTTACCAGAAAAATCTTTATACCAAAAATAGACAATTGCTTAAATGTGAAAAGTTTTTCATTCTCAAAATGTTTGACTGATCTTCCCATTTTTTGGCCACGAGCGTGTCTTATGAAGGTAAATCCATAAAAAAACTTTCCACTCATTCAAATTTGGCTTTTGAATATTGTTTTTAACGTATGTAAGATGAGGTTTGTGTCTTTGTGGTATGTTATATTCCATATTCTTTCTTTTAAGTAGTTTTGCATTAATTTACATTTGATATTGATATGATAGAAACAGCTTTATAATGCAAAATTTTCATTTTGCATGCAGTTTTGTTAAGTACCAAAATTGTTGTTAATTTGCCTCTATGCGGAAGGGGGGATGGTATAGTACCAACAAAATATGTTTCAATCCACCTCATTTTATATAGAGCACGTAACAGGAAGTGGGATTTCATCCTTGCTGCAGGTCAAATTTAGATTCAATAATTTTACATTTTCTCCTGTACTCCTTTTGAGATGGAGATGGAGATAGGTCACATTGATATTTACCCTATAATAGTATGTTTCCTTTTGTTGACAACAGATGTGTCGGGTGTTACTTAATACATTGAACTATGTTGAAGCCACTGATATTTTAGCATATTTCGAGATACAGTTGTTAGCACCTGCTTGCAGTTCATTACTCTTAACATTCTATTAATTTTAGTTTGTGCCTTTCCGTATGTGCTAGCATTTACACAAGATACAATAGAGATTCGCCTTATAATCAACGGTAATTTGGTACATACTATGACAATGCCAGAACTTAGCCTCATCACATCGAAGGTAATGTTTGACATGTTTTTAATGTAAAATAATAAGAGCGTACTATTCTAGGTATTATATACAAAATTATTTGTATAAATCATCTTCATTCAAAAAAAAATGTCAGATGTTGACGGCCTCACACCATAAAAAAGCTGCAATCAATTGGCAAAGCATATAGGTTAGTCAGTAACCAAAGTCATAGGTACTACAGATTTCTTATCTATAACTCTGACTGCAATAATTTTCAAAGAGCTGAAATCAGAGATCGCATTGGTACTACAGATTCTCCTACAAATAAATCTGACTTCAATATTTTTGAGAGTTGAAATTAAATCGTAGATAATGCCAGATAACTCTAAATATAATTTTAAACACTGCATACGTAAATGCCATGAATGATGTGGAAGGTAGCTTCATGAAATTTGCTTGCTTTAATTCAGATGTATAGATTTTGTTCAAAAGTAATCATTTTTTGTAAACAATTCTCGATATTGAAATCTTCAGATGGTAGTACTTTTCTATGGAATAAATCCAGGAAAACTATAGGACCTTGTCACCTTTGAAATAACATAAAACAATATTACCAATGATGAATAAATATGGAGAATTTTCATATACTATATGTACATTTCAAGGAGTAACCTCTCATCTCATTTGTCTATCATATTTTGTCATGTAACTGTAACATAATTACCGAAATAATTAGTTGAAGAAAATCAGGCATGCATGTTTTATTTGAAGACCAGATTATACGTACATTAATAGTATATAATTAATAGTTTCTGTTGACATTCAATATTTTAACAACAATGGTTTATTAAATTTCAGAACGACATCTATTTCTCAAGTTCAGCTGGACCGAGTTCCCCACAAGAAAAGACAAATGGCAAAGATTTTTCATATACGCCACCATCATCACCGTCTTGTAAGCTTACATTCGCAATAGATTATTTTCATTTTAATAATTCCTTCATCTATTGTTTATATTTACGTGTCCTTATAAACGTTTGAGTAGTAAAACAGATATGAATTATGCAATATACATGTTCTCAAAATAATAAAAATAATAAAACTTTTCATCAAAATTGATATAAATATATCACGGCTATAATGGAGGCAAGATATGATTTTCGTCTGGCAAACATCCGTGAAATCAAGTGTAATTCTTTTGAAATGTTGACACCTCTTTACTGGCTTAAATTTTAAATTTAAACTATTTCGACTACAGAAAATGCAAATAATAATGAAAATGAAAGGATATGGGTTATATGTCATAGAGACTGCACTCTGACCAAAAGCAAAACAGCGGGAAATAAGAATAATAGTAAGAACGATTAACAATATAAGATTTTTTTTATTTTTTGCACATTTTATTCTATATTGAAAGATAAATTTGTCTCATATGTATCCTATCCAAGAAAGCAGGACCCAGTTGTTCAACATATTTGACTTTATTTTATTTTAACTCTATGTTATATTTGGTTGATTTGTACAGGATTTAGCTACAAGTTAAAATCTAACCATGAGTTAAAAGTGTTGAACACCTGGTCCCAGGTTGTAACTTTTGCAGTGTCGAAATTACGCGTACATGTGTTAATGAAGACATGATGTGACTTTGTCAGCCACAATGGAACTTTGCTAAAATATTTGTCAAACCACGAGGCAGGGATATGACAGAGATGCAACTTTGCTTACATATTTTTTATGGAAAACACTTTAATACATATTATCACATCGTAACTTCAATGTATTTCTTAACTTTGAAACTCTTACACAGGTATTCTCTGTTGTTATCCAGGTTATACTATGGTAAGAATCACCACTAACAACTTCAACAGAAGGTTGTTGGAAGGTTTATAAAGCTATGCTCTCTGATGTGTGTAGGTATGAAATGTAGATAAACATTACAAACATGACACAATCATAAATATATCATGAGGTTGCTGAATTGTATTACAAAATAAATTGGTTTTTGTACTCAACATTTTTCAATTTAATTGCAGATAAAATTACCCATGCACCAAGTTACATATATAAAATACCCTTATCGTGCCTTACTGGTCATATCGCCGTGGAACGTTCACCTCTACGAAAGCAGTCAGCAACCATGTTACTACCACCCGTTGCTGTCGGCAGTGATAAATGTAATACGTCAAAAAGAAGTCCTCTGATAAGAACAAAGGGGTTACAACCACATTTCCCAAATGAACAGGTATAGAGTTTTCATCTTAGAAACCTATAAATTAAGACATAATAGATGTTAGAAGATTTGTCAGTAACTTTTCCTTGATACATGGTACTATCCAGATATACTCTGAAACGGAGAGTCACGATATGACTGAAATACTATTTATTAGAAGGTTAAGCCATCAAACAAACTTTCGAAGTTAATAGCGATTAGAGTGAAATAAAATGATTCTAGTGTAAAGCAGAATAAAAAACTAAAACCCTAGAAGACACAAATGCAAGTATTGGAATTTGAATTTTTGTAAATGTAGTCCAACCAATTGCTACCGCTGGATGATAATTTGCGAAAGCTTACCAAACCCCAAAGAATAAAAAAATTTACGTGTATTCACAAACCCACAGTATGTCTGATTCTTATATTAATGAATGTCGGTTAACTTTGTGAGTTAAAGAAAAGTAACTTTTGTTAAATGATTAATAAAATATAGGTTAATTACAGGTGAAGGATAGACATGATTCATCTGGATCTGATTCGGGGATATCAATTCTAAAACCATCAGAAATAAGTCCACCAGAAAGTCCATATCAAAATTATGTGGGACATGTTGTATTTTCCGATGTGGAATAGATATTGTGCAATAACATATAGTTATATTCTACATAAATTTGATCAGTGATATGTGATCCGATCAAAATGAGATTAAACTTTCTTGGTATTGCTGTGTTTGTCATGGTTTAACCAGAAAACTATATGTTGATATAACGCAACACGATTATCAATACCTGAACCAAACTAGCTGTCAATCCTTCATCTTACTGTACTGAAGATCAAGGTGAAGATTCCATAGAGACAGAATATCAATATGTTTATTTGTATAATATAATTATATTGTTGTTTTAAATGATTGTAATGGTGCTGTTAAAAAATGAGGATAAATGATTTGTTGAAACATTTATCAAAGACTGGATTGATTTGTCAGTCTAATTAAAATTTGACCCTACGTTCTTTTTCTATTTGTTTATTTTCCCCGTAGGGTCTAACACATGTCCGCTTAGGGTCATGTCTGTATAACCTTTGTCACGTGCTTATTCTGACTAATCACATTGTGCCTTAAAAAGTCCACTGTCCTTCCAGCATAAGACACGATGTGATTGGTCTGAATAAGCCGAGACAAAGGTCATACTGACGTGAATGTTAGACCCTACGTAGAGAATAAACAAATAGAAAAAGAACGTGGGGTCAAATTTTAATAAGACTGGTTGAATTGTAAACACATAGGTCATGACTTTGTCCCAAGTTGAACTTAAATTTAGTACTTTTTATTCCCTATGTAAAGTTTTTGTGAAAAAAATACTTATTCATTGAAACATACATAAGACAAAGCACATTTTTACAATCTGTTCAATTAAATTAAGAATTACACTTTCAAACTTCAGAATGTTTAGAATCAGTATTCATTTCGCATATGACTCTAGCTTTTTTAATCCTTTAACTCAAAATATAGCAAACATGCAAGCATTCAAGCCAATTTCATAAACAAAAACTAAAAAAGTGTTTTGAGCTTTTAAATTTACAAAATGTGCGAAATTTTAGACAATTCCCCTGCGCAAGGAATATAGTTACATGCTTTATTATTGTGTTGTAGTTTGTTTTTATAACAATGTTATATGGACCAACTTGTAATTAGAAAATTGCTCATTGTTCATTGAAGGAAACGTGACGAGTTAATGCATATATCTTCGATTTTCTAAGCTAAATGTTTTCTGCTTCATCTTTGAGCAATCAATTTAACATATTATAAAATATTTAGACGATTCATTTTAAGCATGAAATGAATACATGTAACATTGTAATACAAAAATGCACGTTGTGCATCAAAGTGAAATGTTTCTCCAGAGTGAAAGAGAAGATTAATTACGCACTACCTCTAAATGTCTCTTGAATAACTTGATTGTATAAATTTTAATCTTGTTCAAAGTGTTGCCGAGGAACGTACACAATTGATGAAACCGTTGTTTTTTCGTGTAAAGCAGACACAGTAAAATTGTTTTGTTGTTCTTTTTTTATTTTGTAATGAAAGTTATAATTGGATGATTTGAAGTCGTTTATGGATGTTTGCTTTTTTAGTCAACTTATTTAACTACTCATGTCTGACAGATTTTAAAACATTAATAGTTTGCCAAAAGACCTTTCTGTTTCATACTTTCATTAAGCATGTTTTTGAAAAGTCATTATGACATCCTTATAATTTCTTCAGGATTTGATATCTTGTACAAAACCTAAATAAATTACTGTTTTCAGACAAATTTACAAATGCTTTTAAAAAAACAATAAAAACGCTCTTCATTTTTCTGGATATTTTGATCTGATATAAAAAAAAGTTCTTTAAAGCTTCTTCCTTCGAAAACTTGGTTGTTCTGAAACGGAGAAATATATTTCCTCTAGTGAAAGCTCACGAAGATATTATGCACGGACCATTTGATTTTCAATGGGGATGGGCTGGCATTTCTATGCGACCAGATTTTTTCATGTAAAAATATGTAAGAAAATTTCTTTGAAAAATTATTTTCAGACCAGACAGTGGGCCAGAATATTTTTTTTTCACTCCAGATGCTGCTCAGATTATTTTTGTACAAAAAACAGGGTCGGAAATGTTTTTGTAAAAAATCCCAGTCCCCCCCCCCGAAAATCAAATGGTTCGTGTCTTATACTGTTTTTGGTATAAGACAGATTTTCCTTTTTTTAAGTTGCAACCTATTTGCAATAAAAGATACCGTTTTTACAGAACTTTGAAGAAGTAATAACTGTAAATTCAACGTCAATAAATGCCGAGCATAATCGAGAGAAATCTTTTCTTATTCTGTATGTTGTTATTGAAATATCGTTACGAGTGTTTTTTTTTATATATATAAACGGGATAAGTGTAATATAATATTTGATTCCCAAAGTTCGTTTCATTGAACTTAGTCTCTCATGATTTAGCTATAATTTTCTAAATCATAAACCTATCCTGAACAGGAAATTCAGGAAGAGATTGAACTTTCTTTGGTAACAGACTGTCACAGGTGTCGTTGTATGTCCTGTGTCCATGTTAAAATTGATGATATTTGTAAAATTAAAAGTTCCGACAACGGCTTAATGTTTGCATTTCTGGTACCACAAGATTGGTTTCGCTAATATCACACATACGTACATGCCAATAATTTAAAATATATCAAAATATTTTACATTACTTAAGTTTATAAATCTTGCGAGCTAAATAGGTTATAATGATAACGAAACTTTTCTTCATACCAATTTATTGGTGGTAAATGAAGATTCTTCAACTTTTAAAATTAGATGAAAATCGAGAAATTCGGTTCAGTAAGACGTTCTTTGGGAAAAGGTTTATAAAATATTATCATGTGTCGAGGTGAAATAGAGAAATTTCATTGGTCAACCGACTGCATATGAATACTCATATGCATTGTCCTAGAGTTACCTGCCCCTATAATATACAGTGACCTAGAGTAACCTGCCTATAATATACAGTGACCTAGAGTAACCTGCCCCTATAATATACAGTGACCTAGAGTAATCTGCCCCTATAATATATATATGCACCTTACAATGCCGTGTGTGCTGTCCATTATTGATTTTCTATAATTAAAAGGGTCAATGGTCAAATACACGATAGCATGTTTGTGTATCGTATCTTATGATCAACGGGCGCTTTGCAAGGAGCACAGCTAAAGATATCGAGATGACTTAATATTTGAGAGCATCAAGTTAATACTTTATATTTTATATTTTAAAAATGTTTAAAGGATCAAATATTTATTGTTGGAAACCGTTTCAATATTAATCTTGTTTTACCGAGAGAACATTTTTCGTATTATATTTTCTCTTAATTGAATACTTTTTAAAAGGTAAAACAAAGAGTTTTATTGTGTTAGTTTGTATGGGGAGGCATGTTAGTTTATTAGTCTAATATAACGATGGTTTGTAAGGTATCGGCAAATTTTCTAGTCAAACCAGGTCACCAAACATGCATGTTAATATTACGCACACAACTGGTTTAGTTGTGTATAATTGCTTAATCGAAATACACATCAATTATCCTGCAAAACGACACATGATAATACACAAAACAAATTTATTTCGTCTCCTCGATTGTTTCTGTAAGTTTTGGCTAACAAACGAGTCGACCACATGAATCATAATATCACTACTCTTATATCGTCCGCCACGTGGAATAATTTGTATTCTCTGAGAATTATAATAACAGTTGTTTATTATATAGCTATTTAACTGAAAGAAGTGAAATTCACTAAATAACTTACGGTGGCGATTTATATTTCACTAAGCGATGAAATCGCTACACGTTTCATTAAAACACTATTATTTTAGAAATTATCTTTACCTCACGTTTTGCGTAGAACTTATATCGTCCGCCACGTGTAATAATTTGTATTCTCTGAGAATTATAATAACAGTTGTTTATTATATAGATATTTAATTGAAAGAAGTGAAATAAGTCACTAAATAACTTACGGTGGCGATTTATATTTCACTAAGCGATGAAATCGCTACACATTTCATTAAAACACTATTATTTTAGAAATTATCTTTACCTCATCATTGCTCATGTTTTATCCGATTTTAATAAATTTACACAACAGACAATATCGTTATTGTGATATCATTTATCTTAAATAGAATACAAGAATGAGATTTTTGTCTGAAATATATTAAATTGGTCACGTACTAAATTGTGACGCTCAAAGAAATTTTTCGTTTGAATCTCGATATCTCCTTCAGAGTGAAATACATGGGGATTTTGATCTCTAGGAAAAATATACATGCAGGTCACTTTTTATCAATCAAATGCACGTGCGCGATTCATACATGCGCAGTAAATTCGGTCTTCTTATCTGTGGTTATTACATTTGCTGTTTACTTTTTATATGGATTGATAAAGAATGCTATGTATTTAAGGAATGTACTTGTTTTATTTTGTTAAATAAAATAAACCTATTTGTTCCAATCTTGTGTTTAAATAATCTCTCTCTGGTCAAAAATTGCACTACGAAGGTGGGACGACATCAAGAAATGAGGTACACAACTTCACTGTAAAATAACTTTCCGGGCAATAGAATTATCCGGGTATTTGGATCACCATAACTTGACTGCAAAGGAATTATCCAGGCAATAGGGTAAACATAACTTGACTATAACTGTCGGCGCAGTTTCCTTCAGAAATCGGCTTTTTCCAATTTTATCATATTTCAATCTGTTTTGGATTGACCCATGCTTAATAAAACTCAGTTTCACTAGTCGTTGATAAATTATCAAAAGTTGTGCAAATTTATTCAATGGTTTCTTCAAATCTGGGT
>JARWCS010000050.1:2301445-2312356 GCA_034783895.1 Geukensia demissa
TTTAACTGCAGGATAAGTTGCGGCAAAAAATTAGAATTCCAACGATATATAACATGACATACTTCATAGCTGAACTTCCGATATTTTTTCACTTAAGTCGTGGCAAATTTTGTTTGGTGTACTTTAATAACTATATATCTAAGATAGTTGGGAGATACAAATTAATCTTCTTCCTATGACTTTCTTAATATGTTAGTATTGCTTGATTTAGATCTGCAGTGTCAGAAACATTAAAAAAATATCTAAGATTTTGGTGCCAGGAACATTCAGAAAATATCTAAGATTTTGATGTCAGGAACATTTTTGAAGTATCTAAGATTTTGGTGCCAGATACTTTAAGAAAAATATGTAAGATTTTGGTGGCAGGAACATTAAGATAAATATCCAAGATTTGGGTTTCAACTTAAGTTTGAAATTTTCTTCCAAATTTCCTATTGCTATTCATTTTTATCACTTGACGTTGTCATCTGTTTGACCTACAAGTACATGTACTCAACGCCGCGTGGCATTGGCAGCTACCTATTAAATATTTTGTTAACGGTCAATTTCCTTATCAAACCACAGCTTCTTCCAAAACAAAGAAGGAGGTAGACCGTGGTGAAGCTTGATAAAACTGTAAAGAAAACAGAACCTGTGCTAAAGTATTAGCTGACTATCCCAATTCTAACATCAGACCTTTGATAAAGTCGTTAAACTCTATTTTAGATTGATATCTTGTTTATTGAAAGACGTGGTTAATGCTGCTTTTGCAGCATTTTATGTCTCTGGCGATAACATCATTAACTTTGTCTGTTTAAAATTTATACATGGTAAAACAAGTTATACAGATGCAGGTTTTTAGGTGCTTCATGTTTAATATATACTTGAACTTACCTAATGTTGGGCAATATTCCCCAATAAAACGCTTGGTAAGATATCTCACTGTAATTGCTGCAAAATACTTACTTAATTAATACATATGGATAAATAATGTTTTTTTTTGTAAAAGATGCATGTATAAGTACGTATTATATTTACTGTAGTCTGTAAGGTGCATAAATATATTTATTTTTGTTTATATCATATTTTCATGCTCTTTAAGAATTCAAAATATCATGTAAATCAATAAACAGAAAACTGAAAAAATTAAATAAAACATTTCAGACTTTAGTTTCAGTTTTTTATTTGGATTGTAGAACCTCCTTTATTTGGATTGTAGAACCGCCTAACTTCAGAACGAAGGAGTGTAGGATTCAACAGTGCAATTTTAGAACAAATTTTCAACTTTATATTTAGAAATACAGTTTAAGTAATGAAAATTATAAACATTGCACAAATCTATGATGTTGTTTTTACTTTTGTTTTTGTAGATTTCTTTTGACATTCATATTGACTAGGAACGTGTGATATGTCCAAGTAAAAAAATCTTATGTGAAGTTACAAGTCGGTATTTATGTATTCTGAAGTACACATTCATGTAATAAGATTGTTTTTATAAATAACAAAAATAATGACACGTACTTTTCATTGTAATTTTACAGGGGAACAAACACGACATGTATCCAACGAAGTCAGTGAAACACAAAAATGTTCGGTTATCCTCGTCATTCCTAGGTTGAATAAAACTGATTGGTCTGAAGGGGTCGTATTTGTTGAACGTAATGTGTAACTGTGGAGAAACACTGTAATTTTTCGTTAAATGCACCTTTTTGCCCAGACATTTATAAATATTGACTGGACATAAGGTTTTCCCCATCTGATACCATTACTCTAAATTACACATCCAAACGGCAGCTAAATGGTCTGCTTCTTTCATCTTGAATTTTCGGCTTTAGTGTTACTTCAACGCTCATTTATTATTTCCATGAAAGAAATTGAGAACAAGTTTAAATTCTTTATCACCAATTTCGTTGACATCAGTATTGGTTCAGCATTACAAATTAACAAAGCTTGATCTGACTTTATTGTTCGCTGGCTTGAATCTAGTTGAAATCGAGCTTATCAAGATACCTTTAATTATACTTTAATTCAGTACAGAGTTTTTTTTCATTAAAATCACCTGTGATGCAATAAATTGGAAATGTGTTGATGAACAATTATCAAGTTTGACCTATAAAGTAGAAAACTCTTTGCACTTTGATAGCGGTTTCAAAATGAACGATTTCTAACAACCTTTTCTTTCGTCCTATGTTATCTATGGAATTCTCTATCAGGTGGTATCTAGAGAATCATCTTCCATGTAATTTACTGTTTAAAGAATCTTAATTATAGTATGTCACTAATATGAATGGAGATCTCACTTTTTAAGATGGAATATTTATTTTGGGATAGTTTTGATGAACGATAAAGTGATTAATTTGGCAAGGTTACATTACTTACTTGCGTTTGATAGACACATGTTAAGATCAGACGTTATTTGTCAGGTTATTTTTTTTAGTTTAACGAGTACTTAGGGTTTTTACGGCCTTTATATGCATATGTATAGAAATTAAAATATCAATATATATGAAAATGAACAGATATGGGGTAAATGTCAGAGAGACTGAACTCCAACTACAAGAAAAAACGGAGAGAATCTACAAATCTTAAAGTCTCCAAGAGTCCAAGGGTGAAATATCACTTCTTGTGAAATGCTTTGAAATAAAACGTGTACATGTATACGGAAAATCATGATGTTCTTACCTGAATACTATCAAATCATGATGTTCTTACCTGAATACTATCAAATCATGATGTTCTTACCTGAATACTATCATAAAGTAAATGAAACAAAGCATTTAACCATTTTTCCAATAGATAATGTCGATTGTCGTGTTTTATGAATAGTTTCACATTTTGTATTTTGGGGGCCTTTTACGGCGTTATAGTATGGACTCCGGTTCATTATGAAAGGCCGTTAAGGACCTGTGGAAGTTTAAATTCGATTGTCATGGTGGATGTAGGATGGGTGTCTCATGGACAATCATGCCACATCTCCTATTTTTATATTACAAATTATAACCAAAATTTCTGATTTGGACAGGCAAATGAGAAATGTGGTGGGGTTAAACTAGTTAAGTGGGATCCCAACACTCCCCCGACGAGTGGTCACAGAAAAAATCAAAGAAAATAAAAGCAATAACAGACGAACTATAAAAATTCAAACAGAAATTCACCAACTCCGACTACCTGAATCACAATAAATAAACCAAACAATATACATACCAAAAGAGCACCTTACTACTTCAATTTAAGAAACGAAAGAATACATTCAAACCTTGAGACAACTCTATGTCTTAAAAGATTAGTATCTTCAAGACATGTCGAAAGATACATTTTCCCGCCGATGTCTCAAGAAACTGCGGTTGGTTTGTTATTCGTTGACCTCTAATCTGTTGTACAATCAACCGACAACTGTATTTATCCAGTGACAGATAAGATCAATTCTTTCACACGAAAGCAGATTTTTTTGTAGGAAAACAAAAACGATATAATAGATTGTATACTCATCTGACAACTTTTTTTCTCTCTTTTATTACTGTTGTTCAAGATCGAGTGTACGTTAAAGATATCAAGATTGTGATATACTAACCAAACAATACAAAACAACATAAACTAGAGGCTCTCAAAATCATACCTTGAATGCCCAATAGTGCCCATGTTTGTTGTTTGACTTCATTAAGGGTCCCCCATAGATGTTTCTTGTCAAATATAATTCCATTTGGCAAAGCAGTTTCAGGGGAAGAAATTTATGTATAAACAAATTAGAAATAAGAATCACCAAATGCGGCCATGATTTTAGTCTGGTCAAGAAGAAATAAGGAAATGTAATGAAGACCCTTGCATAGATGCTTCCAGTCAAATATTGTTCCATTTGGCCAAGCAGTTTTAGAACAGAAGATGTAAGTATTTATCAGCCAATCAAAATCGGGAGCAAATAACGGTCCCTAAATTTTTGTTGAATCAGGACAAAATGAGCAAAATTAAATTCTCAAATATTGTTCCATTTGGACAGGCAGATTTGTCATGTATCCGCCAACCAGAAACAAGAATCGTCAATGGTGGTCATTTTTGTCCGATCAGGACGAGATCAGAAACTTTATAAGCATTTTTCAATAATGCTTCCTGTAATATATTGTTCAATTTGGCCAAGCCGATTTAGAGGAGAATATTTTTTATGTTCAGCCATTCAGAAGCAAGAATCGTCCATGGCGGCCAAGTGTTTAGACCTATCGAGGTGAAGTAGGAACCTTTGTACAGGACCTTACATAGATGATGATTAAATTTAATCGATTTGGTCGAGGAGAGGAGAAATTTGTATTATGTTTCAGCCAATCGGACACAAGTGTCTTCGATGGGGCAGTATTTTTGGCCGATCGGGACAAAATGAACAAACATTGTTAAGGACCTTCCACGTACGCTTCCAGTCAAGTTTTGATACATTTGTATCTCAGTGGTTTCTGAGGAGAAAAAGAAAATTTAAAACTTTACGGGCGGACGGACCACCGACAGACATGGACGCCAACTAATGACAATATATCTAAATGAATTTGGCCAGTTGAGCTATAAAACATCATATGAACATCCAAATATATTGTTTGATAGAGTTAACCTTTTAAAACTTCACAACTAAAATTTTAGATCGGTCTCCCTTTAAATTGTACGTCCCCATTCAACTATTTATTAGTAAAAAAGGGTAAAATGGTAATTATAAAAAATACTTAGATTTTTCAATAAGAATGATTCATATTCGAACAGTTTATTTCCATGTTTCTGTTATTATTATTTTTTAAATAATTGTAAATTTTGTTTGCTTATTTGGAAAAATATTTTGATCTTAGAACTTATTTTACATAATTAATGAAACATTGCAATAACATGATGTCGATTGAAGCATCAAATTGATGTATAGAACGTTAAAACCATCTAGCCCTGGGACTAAAGTTGGATCTACCTTAATTACATGTACATATCAAATACAACTAACAATAAATAGATATATTTGAGGAACAGAACTGGGAAAAGATGTCGTGATCAGTAATGAGGCAACGATTTGTTATTTAGGAGAAGATATGGAAAGAATTTGAAATAAAAAAGCAGGATGCTTTTTGTAAAAAAGGCAGGCTCAAATTTGTATTGAAAAGGGCAAGATGGCAATAATCCAAGATTCAGATAGTTTTGAATTTTTTCATACCCTCTCCCTTTGGAAAATCTAATGGTTGCTCCTCAACTAGTATTAATAAATATGATTACCTGTTTTTCCAACTCCTGCACATCCTATGATAGCTATTTTACACGCCTCTTTATTATCATTCCCATTACTTCCTCGGTTCCTAGAACCGTTAGCTGTCATTTCCAATAATGTTCATAAACATAAACGGGTTTTAGTACACAGCAACAAATATTTTCACATGTCAACCATACAACAATAATCACTGAAGGGTACACAAACAAATATGTAACCAAACGAATGATTCCACATAAAGGAAGACAGAAGTCAGTTGTCACAAATATCTGATAAGTCTTCAAAAGTAACAGAATACTGATGGCTCCTGTAGATCTTCAAACACCTGATGTAAATATCACACCTGTAATACCTTGATCAGGTAGATTTACTGCTCTGATAAGATCTGTAACAAAATGCGAAAAATTCTTTGTGTATTGGGTTACTTTGAAATTTGAAAACAAAAAGTCCACTTCTATGTTTTCAGAACGTGTCAAAAAGGAGATAAATTTCAAAATAATTCAATTTTTATATAGGAAAACTTTTAAGCTATTTTCACAAACACAAGACGTTTGTTCTAAAGATTTAAAAATTTTCCAATTAATATCACCTTGTAATCCTGGTTTCCAACGATATTATGAGTAGAATATATTTACTTTGAACAAACATCGTCAATTTAATGGTTAATTTCATTGACAAGATGTTCTGTCTTAAAGACCACCTGAGATAACCTTTTAACCTTTGTAATTAATCATGTAAAAGATTTGTCAGTTGCTATATGTACACCTATTTAAATCATTATCGGTAAACATTCAATGACTTTAAGTAAAATATTGTTCAGTATTTTCAATGTATTGATTTGTTTTATTTAACTATTTACATCAATCTGTTATAAAGATAAAATTTATATTAAAATGCACGAGAACAAGTATGTAACATACCGGAACTTTTTACTGAGTGTATACCTAATTTTGAGGGCACACTCTGTCAGAGTGATCTTATGATATACCAATAGTGATATAGTAACAGACTCGTCGCATCATGACAATAAAGACTCAAAGAGAGATAGAAACTTTTATACAGGTACTCTCTGGTCGGATTTGATTGGTTTGTTTCTGTTTTGATTTTTTAAATTCGTCTTTTACTGCTATTGTTTTCTTTGAATTTGTCCTTTGACTACTCGTTGGGGGAGGGGGCCTCTAGATTTGTCAATTCCCTTTATTTTTCTCGTGGTTGGACTGCGGTGTCTCTAAACTTTTCATTTTCGAAGAATAGGTCCTCCAACATAATCAAATAATTGATTGATATAGCTGAGACAGAATTTAGTTAGAAAACTAATTTAACGAGAATCTTTAGTGGTTTACATTGCGAGAATGAAATAAGCCAACCAAAATATGTTTACAGTCGGTATTATGAATTTTGGTAATAAATTATTAAATAAGTCTGAAGAGATAGTCCTACTGTACAACACCGTATAACCATATCGAACATACGTAATTATGTAATAGACATAAAGTGTGGTTTGTTTGTTTATTTCATAATTTGTGTGTATGTTACTTTTTTATCACTAACAATGGATTGCTTTAATAGCCACAAGTCAACATAACTTCACAGTTATAGACTTCGTGCAGACAGAGAGTACGTAACCAGTAACTTAGTAAGTCGCCACAGCCAGAATTTGTCTTAAAAAGACTATATGACATCAAGCTTCATAATCAATTATCGGACAACATAACCAATCAAGTAGGTTGTTTTCTCTGGAAATGATATATTGTGATAAAATATGAAAAAAATGTAATCATATCACCATTGAAAGACTATATCAACCAAAGCCTTCATATCACGGACAATCATTTCTACATGATCTACCAGGATATAACCCAGTGCTACCTGAAATATTTGACGTCGAACAGACAAACCCCACGCGGAGCTAATCAAATTATACAAAACTTAAAACATCACATGATTCATTTACCAATTTACATAGTCGACATTTTTATCGCATCTAATTGAATTCTTTAACAGTTTCATTAAATTTAAATTGATTTCATTATCAGACAGTACATCAGAACTCACTATGATACACTACGGGTCATATCGAAGAAAAATCTTGCTTGAATCATCAGCTTGACTAAACAATAATTGGCAATAGTTGAGCCAGAAACATCTCCATGGTACTAAAATTTGCCACACATCAACGGCGCCCTTCGAAGGTTTGTGTAACCAAAATGATGATTGCTTAACCTCAAGAGTCAAATATTCCATCCATAGCCAGGACAAGAACAAGATTACAAACAATAAATCATACATAGGACGGGGTAGGTGTCAGGTCGGGCAATTTTCTTGTCACACAATGCAACATTGGGACTGCTTGAGTCGCAGCTGGAAATTTAACACGATCAAATGACCACTCTAGATCCAGTTGCACTTAACTTTCACATAATACATAAAATTCTGTGTCTAAAATTAAACTGTAAAAAGTCAATCCTAAACCTGCATATCCCAATAATTAATTTTGTTTTATTTTGGTATTATTAAAATAATTTTATGGTGGTCATGAAGACCTTATCATTTATTAGACTTCTTACTTGGATTTGTTTTTCCAAAAATTCGTTCTTGTTAGTTTGTTTTAATTTCAATGTTGTTGAAATGTAACATACAATATCTCTGTCAGCCTGGTATACTAAATTCACGTAATAAACGGTTTAAAACATGACCTTACAATAAATATAGATTGAAATATTACCATTTCCATATCAGCCACGACCCATCTAAGTCCTAGACTAACGCCTAAGGCTGATATGGAGGTCTCGGGTTGATAACTTGGCTGGTACGGAAAAGACAATAAATATTTCAATGTGTTTTTATTCAACTTTTACTATTTAATGGGACTTTAGAAACTCCGTTGGACCATTTATCTTCAGGCAAAAAACGTGATTATCAAACAATGAACACGCAAAATAATGAGACCTTTAAAACCTCAGGTTAGGATTAGCTGATTGATTGATTGATTGATTGATTGATGGACTGATGCTCAGCGGACAACATTTCAGCCATATTCAGGACTAGAAACTAGTTAACGAACAATGCTCCATAATATGAATGAAGAAAGGGGTTTGTTGTCGCAGCTAGGTTGCCAGACTGGGATTGTTTAAGTAGACATATGAAACTGATCGCGTTGTTGTAAGGCTTATTTAACGTTATCCCTCAACTCGGGAACAATGGCAGAGGCGGGTCCAGACTTTTGGAAAGGGGGGGGGGCACTTTTTGTGGACCTTTTGATTAATCAATTTTCTTCATTTCTAATGGAGATTAAGACCAAAATTTTCCCTAAACTTATCATTTTTTTATCATTTTTCCGTTTCCTGTCCCCCCTGGATGGTTAAGACATTATATATCAAACTCAAGCAACAGACACTTTTATATAGGCGTTTAACCTGATCAACCAATTTCCAAATCCAAGATATTATCGGGGTAGTCTGCATATTTATAAGTCCCATCGAACCAACGGATTGGTCTCAACCCTTGACGGAGGAACCGACTGATTCATTTTTATACCACGCACTCCGAAGGGGGAAAAGGTCAGCTGAATTTTGTCTGCGAAGGGGAATAATATAAATCACATCTATGGTAAACATGGAAGATTGTGAAAAAAAAGCTTGTTGAGCTGTACTTTACATGTATTATCTGGAAACTCAAAAAATATGACGGGCGGTTGAACGGACAGGAGGATCCCTAAATACCTCCGAAAAAATTACAAATACAAAAACAGCTTAACAGTTGGCATACATGTAGGTTCTTTACATAGATGTAAAGCGTGTACAAAACTCAACACAAGGTTCAGTTAAATGAAGCTAAAATGTACAAAATGATTTTTTACGAAATTGCACACAGATTACAAGGTGCTCTTCATAACAAATTAACACATCAAAAACAAACACAATAAAGTGAACAAGGAAATGTCAAAATGTACACTATCATCATATGAATACAATGCATTGCGTGGTTTGTCCAATTTAGCTACAAACGTTTTCTTGTAAAAGTTGTGTGCGACTTAATTTGGGCGGATATTCGCTGTTTATTTTAGGGATTTTTACAAAATGCATTGTTGATGTGGCTCTTAGCCTCGATTGCTGGTTTTCGAATGTCCAATGCTCGGCCGGTATAAACCAAATACATAAGCACAGAACTATTATTTGCAGCTTTGGCAAACATTTTACATTCAGAATAAAGTGTCCGAGCAGAGATACAAGTCTTGCAGAAAATAGTTTGTGCTGCTAGTTTTGACGTTTTCTGTTTGAGCTACAATCCGACAATTAAAAATGAGAAAAACGGAGAAAATTTACTAACAAATAAGAATGAACTTTTTTCAATCATTAAAACCAACTGATCTTGTTCATTGGACCTTATATTAAATAAGGTTTTTATTTTAGCTTTTTACTGAATGAATTTCAAGTATTAGATAATAAACTCATAATCGCTATTAGAGAGATTTTGGCATTACAAGCAAAACCCTACATATATTTATTATGAGCACCAGGCAGTTACTTTTCAGGTTTAAATTTGTTGTCATTGTGTTAGCTAGAATATTACCACAATTAGGTAGATCCTATATATGTATATAAAGAAGCGAGAGAAATCCGAAGGGTCACTTAGGAAATTATAAGTCCAGAAATATTGCCATATCAGATCATATCAAGATCAAGACATCGACAACATAAGACAGACAAAACAACACACAGCAGACCTACAAAAGGTAATGAACATCACGAATCCTACTTAAGAGAAGTTAACTCTGGTGGCCCGGAAGGGTAAGCTATTAGTGAGAATATATATTGTACTTGCTAAATGTAAAAGAAACAAATAATAATTTTTGCTAAATGAAAAATATCGATATATATCATACAATAATGATTACCCATAACCTTTATTCATAAAAAATAACACTTCATCTTGAATTAAATTACATTTTATGAATTAAATAAGATAAGATAATCAATAAGCCATACCTGTTCGATCTCTTCCGTTTTACAGCTGTTATATGTGTATCTACTGTATGTAAATACCTTACTTTTTTGTCTATCTTATCTCTGCAGTAAGTAATCCATCGCTGTTCGTTTGTTGATAAACTTTTTATCCCTATCATTTTGTTGTTTCCGCCCTCGGATTAAATGCCAGAACGAAGATCAAAAACACAGTTAAATTGGTTAAAGAGTGTTGATATTAAATTTGTTATTGAAAATAAAATCTGTTGTGATCCACTTAACTTTAAATTGAAATTTCATAAAGTTCTTATCATTTGTTTGCTGCGATACTTTACAAATTATTTAAAAACTAAGTTCTAAATCTATACTTTTAAAGCTGAACATTTCGGCATTATATTCTTTTTAATCTGACTTGTCAATTCGAACTTAGTATCAACGTTACCGAAGAGTCTACAATCTATACCTTTTACTTATACATTCTCGAGAAACAATAGTTATTATCAAACATTAAATCATGTAACAATGTTTTGGTATCGTCAAAAAATAGGAACGTAGTAACACTAATTTGGCTTTTAACTATTTTAATTGTAAAATCAACTGTTTGGTCGTTCCAATAATCAATACGGGTGGACCGCAAATTTGGAAATAGTTTTTTTAATATCCCATCTACTGTAAAATACAGTATGGTATGATGGTATGGTATGTGGTATGGTATGATGGTATGGTACAAAAACAACTATACCA
>JARWCS010000050.1:2349756-2364717 GCA_034783895.1 Geukensia demissa
GGCCCTTTGGGCCAGGTGAGCTAAAAATGTATGTATGTATTATTTCCTTGAAAAGCATCAATTAATCATTTGTTTTTCCCTTAGAAAAAATATCTACTGGCACATAAAATCAAATCTAAAATTAGTACAGTACATAAAATTTTTCTTTTATGACATTTTTCTTGTGGTTTTAACCAACCACAAAAATCAATGAACCATAAAACTTAACACATACAAAGTACATAAGAAAATTCTTCAAATATTAAATAAAATCACAGACTGTGAACTTCTCACAAGGAATAAACTACAATAAATAGTTCTTATATCAGAATAAGACACATTTAAAATAAACTTATTTAAAGTTATTAGAAGCAAATGCATAGATAAAAGTTATACATTACATATAAAAACCACTGATGATAAAAATATTTGGCATGTATAATTTAATTCAGATTACCAGTAATATTACCCACAATATTTGATACAACCGTTTCTACTGCATGTGTAACATTCCCTTTTATTACTTCATGATGAGGAACACTGCTTAATCTAGTGAAGGCATCAATGGTCCCAATTATAGCCCTACAAATAAAATCCATAAAAAACATTAACATCAGTGATGGATTTCATAAAGAATCCTAAGTCTACAATTAATCGTAGGTTTTTAGGTCACAATATTATTTTGACTCTTATGTCACACACTTGCGTTTAATCTCAAACTTACTACTGAAATTCATTGCTGCTTTATAACAAGTTTTTAATTTATAGTTTTATGCTTTTCATCCAGTATCCCATACAAGGTCTTCTGGCCAATGCAGACACAACATATATACAGTGAGTAAAACTCACAAAATATACCTTAAGTCCCTCCTGGATTATCTGCCCTTGGAATGAGTCAAGATTTATTTTTTCATATAAGCATATCTACACATTGTCTTATGTTCATGTAAAGTTTCCATGGAATCCATTAAACTGTTTGGGAGCTTACAATATATGTGGACGGAGGGACAGACAGGGTGATTCAACCCCTCAAACTTTGCCAGGTTATAAAAAACCATAACAAAGCTCCACTAAATCTTCAAAAACTCACTATATCAATAAATTTCATAGCAAAACAAGCAAGGACAAAGAAATGTCTCAACCAAATACAGGCTGTGTCACAAAATAAATATTGTTTGACAATTTGTTTATATATATTTATGATAGTTTCTAAGACAAAGAACATATACTGGTCCATTATTTGTGTACCATGAAAATGTGGAAATACTTATATGACCTATAAACCAGTTATCTGTACAAGAAGAATTGTTTGTATAGGCACTTCAAGGGCATGCCATTATTTAGTAAGGGTCATTGCATCAATCCAAGCTATACATGCATGAATGAAGGCTAAAATGGTGCCCCAACTTCATTTAATCTTTCATTTAAACCAATTCTGGAGTTCAGGAGAGGTACCACTTACAAGTTCCAAGCATTTACACTTATGTTTAATTATCTCCCCCTTAAAAGTAGCAGACAGTTTATATTATATTTAATCATGCACATCTATATATGGTGTCTTAAATTAATTTTATGGTTCATTGAAATCCGCCTAGTCATTTATATATGAAGATGGACAGACTGACAAGGTGATTCATATATGTCCCCCTACCCCCTAAAAAAACTTTGCAGACACCATGGCTAATATTATTTTGTTATTAAAGAACTCAAGTTGATAACAAACAATAAACAATTTTCACTTACAGTTAAACTTTATTTAATCAATAAACAAGAGAGGTGGTTCATTAGTTCTCTATGTACAAGTATTGTGTTACACACATAGAAAGGCTATACAGATCAATGGTTATGTGAAATTGTACTTGTAAAATTCCAAGCTACACTCTATTACTCTTGCTGGAAAAATACCAATACGTCAAGTGTTTTCCACTTTAAGATTTCTATCAGTTATAAAAATTAAATTTAGGAATTATGTAAGAAAGATTTCAAGCTCACATGGCTGAGGACAAAAAACTAACAAATAAACCTCTTCAGTCTGAAGGAATGAAGTAAATATTAAATCATTGAAACTTAAAATTTGTGTTACTAGACAGGTATATTCTATTATGAGCAATAAGATAAAGTTATTAAAATGTTAAAGGTATGTTCCATACAACTAATTATGTGATTTTTATTCCAATCCAATATAATTAAATAAATAATTTTACTTTGTACCAATATGCTGCTGTGTGGGAGCTATGAATTCACAATATCCTTGAGCAAATGGGCTTTGATGCACTTGATAAAGTTAAAACGCTATGATATAATCTGTTTATCATTTTTAAGTTTAAAAGGCAATAACCTTACCTAAATCTTTTCTAAATTTATTCTGACTATACATGTTATGAGGGTAAAAGTGCAAATTTTCTAATAGTAAAAAAAACAACAGTAGAATATTTCTTTTAAAATACTCTAAAATGAGTTTTATCATCCAAATGTGAGGATTAAACATGTTAATTGAGAAATTATAAATTTTTCCATTTAATTCCAGAATTGTAAAACATCAATAAAATGGACTTACCCTAACACTCCAATAAACATTAATGTCCAATCAACAATCACTTGGTATATAGTTAATGACCTAAAATAAGAAAATTTCATACAATTAGAATGGAAAACTGGTTTAAAAATGATAATCAATATGGTGTTCAGACAAATGTTGTTAAAAATAAACCAGAGGCTGGGATGAGTTTGTATCACACATGACAACTTATTGCTTGATAAATGACCAAAGAAAGACCTTGGTCAGTTGGATGGTATATATAATATAATTTTGGTAGGGGAACATTCCATCAAAGTTAGGTTGCATTTGGCTCGTAAGTTTCAGACAGTAAAATTTGTACATATACCCTACTAGACTAAATGCCTCAGTTGTCTAGAGGTAGTCTGCTCACCTCTAGTGCAGAAGGTTTATAGCTTGTCGGTTACTGCAATTGTTTTCCTTTGACCACTTGTTGGGGGAGGGAGGACTGTAAGTCCCTGGCCTGCAGCCATCTTGAATAAAACATTCTGCATCAAAGTAAACTCTTAGTCAGCAACTAATCAGGAACATTCCTGACATTTTTAGTTTCAATCTCTTCACTGGTTCTCAAAAAGAAATCTTTGTATGTATTCCTCTTAGGGTACATTGTTAAACAAAACCCTGGAAGGTGGCCATCTTGGATGACGGTTCAAGAGCAAAGTAACAAAATTTAAACAGCATCTGGTAAAAAACGTTCATAAAATTGTTGGTTTTAATCCATTCACTAGTTCTCAGGAAAACGTTTTGAAAAGTAGGGTTCCATGTTAACCCAAGTCTTCTGTTGGGCATCCTCATGTCTGACAGCTCAGGACCAAAGTCACCAAGCTTGATCATGCCTTATAAGAACATAAATGCCATGTTTTTTTTTTTCAATTCATTCTGGTGCTATATAAGAGTAAGCCTCCAGTATGTATTTCACCAGGGTCTTATGTTAAAACTCTTCCATGCTGGAAATACATAAACCTGGTCAGTCACAAACTGGCAGCCTTCTTTGATGATGAATTAGCATCAATGTAATAACATATGGTTAGCAACTTAAAAGCAACATAAATTTCATTTTTTTTTGGTTTCTATCCATTCAATTGTTCTAAAGGAGAAGTGTTGTATGTATTTGCCATATGTTCTCAAGTTAAACTAAGTCTTAGTATGGCAGATTGGTATCATTGAAACAACACTTGATCAGAAAGTGACGAAAATAGTTTAACTGAGCTTGGGGTCAGGCAAGCTAAAATATGCTTTTGCGATGCATTTTAAAACAATTGGTATACAATAAAAGGTCATGAATAACTAAAGTCCACAAATAAGAAATTACATGTATAACATATAATTGTGTAGAGTTTTGTCTATGGTGGACTCCCATTAATATTTGTAAAAGATAAATAAAATATACAAGTGATACCGACACCAAATATTGTTGATTTATCACTTATAGTAAGTGAGAAAGACCAAAGCATGAAAACATTACCCTAGTCAATGGGCCGTGAAATTGAGGTCAAGGACAAAAGCCATTTGGCAGACGACATGTACTCCTACTGATCAATAAGCACAGCCAATATTGCTGACCTAACAATTATAGTAAATGAGAAATAGGCCTTAGCATTAAAACTTGACCCTAGTCAATGGACCGTGAAAATGAGGTCAAGGACAAAAACCATGTAGCAGACATACATGTACTCCTAATAATCAACAAGCACACCCAATATTGTTGACCTACCACTTACAGTAAATGAGAAAAAGACCTAAGCATGAAAACTTGACCCTAGTCAATGGACCATGAGATTGAGGTCATGGACATAAGACATATACCCAATATTGTTGATCTGCCATGTATAGTTACTGAGAAATGGATCCTAGCATGAAAACTTGACTAAGTCAATGGACCATGAAAAATAGGTCAAGGACAAAAGACATATGTCAGACTGACATGTACTCCTAATGATGCATAAGCATACCCAATATTGCTGACCTATCATATATAGTTACTGAGAAACTGACCTAAGCATGAAAACTTGACGCTGGAGATTTAAGAGTCACTGAACCATGCAAAGTAGGTCAAGGACTAATGTCATGTGGTTGGTCGTTAATTTCATAACAGGAACTATAAGCACACTAACTTTGGTCATCCTAGCATTATCACTTTCAGAGATATAGAACTTTCAAAAAAACTAACGCCACTGCTGCAGGAAAGTAACACCTATGTCTCGCTTTCAGGAATTCGTCGCAGGCGAGACAATAAAAACAGGTATTGATTGTTTATCATTTTAAAGTCATGTGAAAATTTCACATAGAATTTAATGAAAAAATTCATGTGAAAAATTTCAAGATAAATCAACAAGAAATGAAGTCTATGTGGAATTTATGTAAAATTCATATTAAATGAGCTTTTCATGAAATTCATGAGAGCAAAATATGTAGTTAAATAGAAATCTTAGTGAATTGAAGCTGTCAATAGCAAAAATATCAACTCAGTCTCTGGCAAAATTAAATAGCCACAAATAGTGATCTATATGCTAAAAAATCGTTGCTAAATAGTTTTAGATTTACAGTTTTGAGATAAATTGTCTGTTGAAAAAATAGTTTGATTTACAGTTTTGAGATAATTGTCTGTTGAAAAAAATAGTTTGATTTACAGTTTTGAGATGATTGGTCCATATGATGTGTATTATGTGGGATCAACAGAGATAAAGAGGCTTCCAAGGGGTCTGTGCTGCACTCATGGTAATACTAATCCAAGTAAATTAAAGTAGTCATGTTGAACCAAACAAGGCTAGCAGTTTTAAAGTTGGTTGAAGAAATCTGAGGAACATCAATATATTCCAATGGTTTCTGTTAGGATTCTTGATTTTTGTTTAACATCCAGGAACAATATTCCAGCCATATTCAGGACAAGAACAAGAACAAGTTATAATACTGGACAGGGATGGTCATAAAGCGGACAAGAACAAGTTATAATACTGGACAGGGATGGTCATAAGGAGGACAAGTTATAATACTGGACATGGATGGTCATAAGGCAGACAAGAACAAGTTATCATACCGGACATGGATGGTCATTGGGTGGATGAGAACAAGTCATCATACTGGACAGGGGTGGTCATTAGGCAGACGAGAACAAGTTATCATACTGGGCAGCAATGGTCATTAGGTGGACAAGAACAAGTTATCATACTGGACAGGGATGGTCATTAGGCAGACAAGAACAAGTTATAGTACTGGGCAGGGATGGTCATAAGTCAGACGAGAACAAGTTATCATACTGGACAGGGATGGTCATAAGGGGGACAAGAACAAGTTATAATACTGGACATGGATAGTCATAAGGCTGATGAGAACATGTTATAATACTGGGCAGGGATGGTCATTAGGTGGACGGGAACAAGTTATAATACTGGACATGGATGGTCATAAGGCAGACAAGAACAAGTTATAATTCTGGACATGGATGGTCATTAGGCAGGCAAGAACAAGTTATCATACTGGACAGGGGTGGTCATTAGGTGGACGAGAACAAGTTATAATACTGGACAGTGCTGGTCATAAGGCAGACAAGAACAAGTTATCATACTGGGCAGGAATGAATTTAGGTGGACAAGAACAAGTTATCATATTGGACATCGATGGTCATTAGGTGGACAAGAACAAGTTATACTGGGCAGGGATGGTCATTAGGTGGACGATAAACAAGTTATAATACAAGACAGGGCTGGTCATAAGTCAGACAAGAACAAGTTACAATCCTGGACATGGATGGTCATTAGGCAGAGGAGAACAAGTTATCATATTGGACAGGGGTGGTCATTAGGTGGACAAGAACAAGTTATCATACTGGACAGGGGTGGTCATTAGGTGGACAAGAACATGTTATAATACTGGGTAGGGATGGTCATAAGTCAGACAAGAACAGGATATAATACTGGACATGGATGGTCATTAGGCAGAGGAGAACAAGTTATCATCCTGGGCAGAGATGATAATTAGGCAAAATAATTTTGTTGCCAAAAGTTGCAAAACTGGGACTATTAGAGTGTGGATAGAAAATTAACTGGGACTATTAGAGAATGGATAGAAAATTAAGTCTGTGCCACCTAACTTTACCATGCATGCAGGCAAAAAAAGAATTTTTTTACAAAACAAATTAATCTGACAAGAATGCATAGGACAAAATTTTCCATAGAATTTACTTTTCAAACAGCTGCTGTATGAGAGAGGAATGATATCTAGTCAATATCTTGATGACCCTGCTACAAGCTGAAAGTGTCCATTTCATAAGCAGCACTAGAACCAAGATATTGGAAGAGAAAGTGAAAAAAACTAAGGTCCAGGAAAAGGGGAAAATCGATAGACACAGCAATCTAGAGAACATGAACAAGACGGAACATGACATACATACATATGAATCTAAAAACAAATACAAAATTATGAACAATATGGACCCCACCAAAAAAACCTGATATCCAAATATAATTAATAGAAATACTCATATAAAAAGTGAAATAAAAGGAATGATGAAGCCTCTTCTAACAGTAACCAATAAATGATTAACAAGTTTGAAGGAACCTGCTGGCCACTGAAATACAGAAGCTTTTGATAAAGTAATTTCTTTCAAGAAGATCTTAAATCATAATTCATAATTTCAGGGGAGTTCAGTGTTCAATTGTCTACAGTCATGGCTACCATCCCCATGAAAAAGATGTTTGGCAGAAAACAGTCCAACTAAACATTTAAATAAGTTAAGCAGCTTCTGACAAGATGATTTCTACTAAAGACTGGCCAAACAGAATCTATTACATTTCTATTGTGCTTAAAGCTAAATTTCAAATTAGGATCAACATTACATGTATAATAAGTCGACAGACACGGCAATTTTGTATAATAAAGGACCTATCTGGGCAACTATTTCTTTTCCTATATTCAACTTTATGTTTCTGGATGGGGACGTGCCTTTAGATCCTTCGTATGAGGTTTACATTTCACAACTAGTTCGATTTGCCCCTGTTTGCACTAGTTTCTGACTTTATTGATCACAATCTACAACTTACTAGTAAACTTTTGCAGCATGGATACAGATATTACAAGTTTCTCAAGACTTTTAGAAAATTTTACAACTGTTAGAAAGATTTAATGCAAAGATACGGCTGCATATGTAAAACAAAGAGTTTTGATATGACAAGGGATATCACATCCTATATTCTATGGAAACATTAAATATAAAGCTTGCAAATTCAAAAACGATATCTTGATTCTCACCGTTCCTTTAAACGAACTTATCCGCAATGGGTACAAGTTCCAAGTGGAAGTGAAGACATTAAAACTTGTTTTTGTTGGTACAAATTCTAAAAAACTGATTGCATTTTTACACAAATATTAATACATTTGGCATTGCATCCATCTTAACTTTCTTCACGTTTATTGACAACACAGTATTAAATTGTCAGACATACTGTGTTTGATGACATCTCGTGTTGAGAGGTTTGATGTTTAATCATCAGGGACTCTCACCCTGAGCTTGATTTCAGCAACTCCAAGCATTAGAGATGTATCTCCACATGTCTCCTGTGCCTGTACTAAGTCAGGAATTGTGGTCATAGATTTGTCTTTGTGTTTAATGTTTTGTTAAATGTACATTTTTGATAAAATTCAGTAAGAGCAGTATTTTTCACAAGGAGTGGTATTTCACCCTTTTTGAATGCCTTGTAGAGACCTCTAGTTTTGTAAATTCCTCTGTTTTTTCTTGGTTGGAGTGCAGTCTCTCTGACATTTACCCATATCTTTTCATTTTCATAAAATTCCTACCAAACTTTATCAAATTAACACAGTATATAGTCTAGAGGACTGAAATTTTACAGTCTGAAGATGGCAATGTGATGCAAACCTAATCAGGTAAATTCATAAAGCCTAAAACATGTTCAAGTGAACAGCTAACTTAAGGTTCTGAATTGAAACGCTTTTTAAATATAGACTTTTTAAAAATTTCCTTTTATATGCATGGAACAGGAAACTATAAAAATTTCTAAAATGTCAAAACAGTAAAAGCAAGAGTAAATATGCACAGTTTGTCATTTAAGTGAAAACATTAAATATTGGTAATTAATTTTTTTTTAAATATTTAAAATGTATAAATGTTATATTTAATAACCACTAACTATATAAAATTTGTTCAGGTTTTCCGGTTTATAATAATGACATACATGGATGGAGGCAACTTGCAATCACAATAGTAACTGACAAAATAAATCTAAACCTCAGTGTTTTGTGACATCTTGAGGGAAAATTTAGACATATCTTTAAGACAGCCTGTCAAAGTTGTACATGGATATCTTTAGATAATAAGGTTTATTTGGCACAAAGCATTGTTTTTATATGTAGGACGAACCAGCAGATACAGCGATCTGTATAGGTGGCTAAACCAGCCAGCCGCTCAGACCGTTTGTTTTTTAATAAAACTCTAAAAAATTGTATAGAATATCCCTCTAACAGAATTTCTAAAATAATATCTAAACAACTCTTGATTTAGAACATTTTTAAAATGATGGTCATAAGACAAGACTGAAAAAAAAAAAAAAAAAAAAAAAAAAGAATAAAACTTGACTACTCAAAACGACAAAAAAGAAAATTTGACTTACTCGATGAGGTGCTGATGAGTTTGTCATGGAGTGGTATGTTGATGGATTTCTCATTCCGAGTGAATCGTTCAAGGCAGAGTGTGTCGTCGGGGAAGGCTGTACATGTTCTGCAACAACGGGATTACGGCCTGGTCTCTCGAATCTGAATAACGAGAAAAACATTCTAAAACAAGATGAACACAGTGGTGATGAAAAATTTTCAGTGTCAACTAATTTGGCTGTTGATCCCATGTTTGTCTAGAAATATACTGGTGGTTAGAAATATCACTGCTGGGTACTATATAATAGTTTGTCTAGAAATATCACTGCTGATTTCTATAGTTTGTTTAGAAATATCACTGCTGGGTACTATAGTTTTTTTCTAGTTGTTTCAGAAGAAAATCACATCCTTAACAGTTACTGCAAATGTTTTCAGTAAACCAGAAATCAGGAAAAAAACACTGGATTTCAATTGGATTATTTTGTTAAAATTTGTTGTTTTTCCACAATTTTTTCCCTCATTGTAATTGTATAGTATAGTAAATCTTCTTTCACGATGAATCCATATGTTCATAATCCACGAGGAAGAATATAATATGACAGTACTGGATTAAAAATTTGTACAAATCATCACTTGTAATGACATAAAGCAAAAGTTTTGTCAACTGCTCAAAGTTAATTCAGGATTCCTAAAGGGTAATATAATACAAATTACTTTTAGTTTGCACATAGTGGGCATCAATTTCTCACTTAAATTTTATATAAAAAACATCATGCGTATAAATTTATGCATCAGTGCCTCTTTTAATGTCCAATTTAAACAAATCTTAAAGCACACGTCATGTTGATCTTCTTTTCCATAAGAAATCACAAAATATAAAAATATTTAATGAATCACGTAAAATTTGTGATCAAAGTTTCCTAGCCAATAAGATAAACAGGAACTTTGATGTTTTCTTTACATCTCAATAAAATGCACATTTAAATCCTGTCAATTTGACATTAAAACCACCAGAAATGATTAGCTGAATATTGAACTGTGATATAGCACATAAAGTCATTAATTTCTTTAGCCGGATCAGGTGTATTACTTATACAAGGTGAAAATCACTGCATGAACATGTTTTCCAGTAATAATCGGTACAAATTAAAATAAAATCCTTCCATTGCAGCTGTCTCTAGAGTTCGTCAATGAATGGGCAGTTATATGAATGTTTACAACTCTCAATTCTTTTTATTGATTCTACGACAGCTATAATATATTCCGTAAACCGTTCACGATCAGATTCAATAACCAGTTACAGATAATCTTACATTTGTATCATCAATACAATCATGATAAATTTTTATGGTTTTTCATCTCACATCGAAATCCAATTAAAATTACCCAGTCCATTAAATTGGATGCAACTGTCAAAACATGAAATAAATACAATTACCGGAGAATCCATATTGGAAAAAAGTATAAGTTCAGAAATTTTTGCTCACATATTGATAATTTGATATTGGACAATAGGTAAGCACTCATATCATCAGTAAGTTATCCTATAAAAAGGACATTCTATACTGTCAAGTTTTCTCTAATTACAAAGGGTAACTCGAAACAAAATAAATAGCCTGTAATTAAAATGATATTACAACACAAACACATAGTTATAAAGTCAGACCATCTAACAACATCAAAAGCATTGTACAATCACAGGAAACTACAAAATGATCAATCCAATTTGTCATGCACAATTTTATATGGAAACTAAATTTTAGATATATTGGAAATAGTTGTTTTCTACAATATTCTGTGCTAGCACAGAAATAACACTAGAAGCAATTTAATATTCCTGGTTGCTGAAAGAATATATGAAGATGCTTCTGGACAGGAGGCCCCCTGAAGCCTGTCATACAAGTTCATAAACTAGAGGCTTACAATGCTGATTCTGTATCCATCACCTGACATTGGAAACAAACATTAAATGACCAATAGTGGCCATGATTGTTGTTTAATTAAAAAATCTCCTAAAGATGTCTCTGGTCAAATATTATCTTATTTGGCCAAGAGGTTTCACAAAAATTAATTTGTATATCTGCCAATCAGAAACAAGAATCTTCAGTGGTGGCCATGATTGTTGTTTGATTTTAAAATGGATCTCCTAAAGATGTCTCCAGTCAAATATTATTTTATTTGGCCAAGAGGTGTCAAGGAAAATAATTTGTGTATCAGCCATTCAGAAACAAAATCATCAGTGGCTGCCATGTTTTTGTCTGATTGAAATGAAATAAGGAAACTTAATAAAGGACATTGCTAAAACTCTTCATGTCAAATATTGTTTTCTTTCTGCGATATATTTATTCAATATCCTATCAGAATCAAGAAACATTCATAACTACCATATTTTTTTTAATCAGAACAAAATAAGTCCCTGCATAAATATTGTTCCATTTGGCCAATTGCCCATGGCAGCCATGTTTGTAGTCCAATCAGGACAAAATGAGAAAACTTTGTAAGGACCTCCAACAAATGCCTCCTGTCAAGTTTGATTTCATTTGGCCTTGTGAATTCAGAGGACAGTATCCTTTTCAAAATCAGCCAACCAGAAACAAGAATTGGCTGTGGCAGCCATTTTCTAATCAAATCAGGACAAAACAAGGAAACTCTGCTTCCTGTCAAGTTTGGGTCCATTTAACCTAGTTGTTTCAGAGGAGAAAACTTTTTTCAAATCAACCAATCAGAAACAATAACTGCTTGAGGTAGCAATGTTTGTGGTGAGATCGGGACAAAACGAGAAAAGTTTGTAAAGGACCTCCCATAGATGCTTCCTATCAAGTTCGGTTCCATTTGGCCAGGTGATTTCAGATTTTAAGTCAGGCTAAAATAAACTGATTACTGGTTTCCCCTAACCTGACCGGGTCAACTTTAATGTGCCGGGTCATTGAATTTTTTTCACATTTTGGAAAACAAAAATTTAGATGAATAAAACTTTAATAAAAATTCAGATTTGATCAATTAAATACTGACATTTATGTAGTAAAATTGCAAAAGATCACTCTTAAAACTGAAGAATAATAAAAATGGGGGAACCAGGTCTGTAGTATGACAACTATGCAATTTTTTAACTTTAAAAAAAAACAATAAAAAATAAAATTATTCTGTGTTAAAAGTAATTTTGCATTGAGTGACCAGTTAAACTTCATTCAATCTAACAAACACAAAAAATTTCAAAAGACTTGTAAATAAAAATTTCGCAGACACTGTACTAACAATAATTGTGACAAATTTAGTTTTGTACAGGAAATGAAGAAGTTAATTTAATCACCTTTGAGAAAGGTACTGATTAATCTCTATGACAATTTTACAGAGACGGCTTTGCATCAGACATTATAAGCTATTTATCTTTATCATAGACTAAAGCTCAGTCACCATAAGTCCAATCAATGATAACTGAGAATCCCTTAATCCATTGAAACCACATTGTATCATATTAAAATGAATTAAAACGGAAAATCAATGAAGAATATGAAACAATGTGACAGACAAAACCATATAGAACCCTTTCTCCAATCCCATTGTTAGGTATACAATAATACATCTTGTTTAAATATAACCCTAGTCATGCTGAACCCAGATATATCTGAGATAGGTCCACTTACGTAGGTTTTGTGAAAATTGTGTGAACTATAAGCTCATGTTTCGTTGAACAATATAATGTGACATTTTAGAAGGGGTGGGAGCAGTTTTTAATGGAACTAAACTTGTCCATTTGCAGCTGTTTTTTAATTGATTTAACTTTTTTTTGGGGGGGGGGGGGTGTTTTATGTTGGTTGAATTGCAAAATAGAATGTGATGTTAGATGGATGAATGATAAATACCAAATATAAGCTAACAAAATTGAGAGTTAAAAAAAAAAGTTAGACCTAAACCTAGCTATTATTTTTGTTGTTAGTGTTTGAGTGCTGTTTTCATATTAAAATGAAGCGGCTATCTTTCAATAACTGAAAATTTTAAAGGAAGTATTTAATCCATCTCTCTTTAACAATTTTGAATGAAAACAGTCAATACCATTATATTACTTAGAACTTGATTCTAAACATACACATAAGGGTATACCAGCATGGTAAAATCTACTTAAAATCAATTATTCTGATTAATTTAACATTATTGATTTCAAACTAAAATCTTATCATACTGATTAATATATTTTTTAATTGAATAACATGAATAGACAGATTCTCTGGTGGAATAAAGTTTATTTTCTCCACTACTGATAAATATAGGGATTTGACACTATAGAAGTAAAATTGAGGTGGTTACTCCTTGTATTATACATCCCCTCAAAACCCTGCTACTACAAAGCTTTACAAGTTCTGCAAATGGAAAATTCTTAGACAAAACAGCAATCTGATATATCCAAACACACTTAATGTAGAGGACGGAAGAATTCTTCATTTCAGGCTTTTTTAAACTATGGAAACAGAAAATACTTCCAACCGGACTTGATGAAATTCTAGATTTTGCCGATTTTAATAAGCGCCCCCGTTTCTGAATTTTTTAAGTGTCCTGGGCCCAGTTGTTCAACACTTTTAACTCATTGTTAAATTTTAACCTGTCATTAATTCAGGTACAAACCAACCAAATTTAACCAGGAGTTATATTTAACTCTTCGTTAAATAAATTAACAACTGAGCCCTGGGGGCTTACTAAGAGGAATATCGCTGTAGATCATAAAACCAACCAACATTGGTTCCTAACAATTTAAAATTTCATAAAACAATCATTATGAATTAACAGCTTATAATAGTTTCAAAGACTATAAATAAAAGTTGATCTGGTGATCACAGATACCCCTGAATTCCAAATTTTCAGTTAGAAAAAGTTCAGTCCTATCATTGTGCATTTCACAGTAAATGACTACATCATGGGACTTAATCTTTAAATAGTGGTTCATGGCATTGTGTTAAGTTTGAAAAGATTTGATTAGACATACTTTAAATATTATCCAAACCTTACAAGTCTCTTTTTACGAGAAAAGGGGTCATGACCTAGCTATGATCAGTAAATTTGCAAAGAACTGAATTTTACCTGTATTTTATGATAAACAGCAATGTGTTTCAAAAGATTTGATTGAGCAATTATACTTTAATCATTATCTGGAAATCAAAAGTTTGATAGATGGACAGACACAAGGATTTCTGAATAACTCACCAAATGGGTGGATAATATAAAACAATAGAGCTATAGTGATCAATGAGGGACTGCTTATTAAGGGGATGTATTAAATGACAGTCCTAATTTTAGTTATAATTTTACTGTGAAATGTCGAGCAATAAAGCATATTAAAATCAAATGACTGGAAGAAACCTTTTGTACTTAGAAATGAACTTTGGTAAAACCAGAGGATCCCTGGAGCCTGTCATCGCTCACCTGTCATACAGTTTCTAAAATAAAGTTTACATTAAAACCATTTGAATTAACTTTGGTTTGAAAGCACAAGCAAGTTCAGCTGAGGCAGTCCTCTTGGTTGGTGGATGCCCGATACAATTCTGAAAGGAACCCATCTAGGGACCATTTCACCAAAGATGGGTTCCAATGGAGTTAAGTTTCAGATGAGAAAATACAAAATGTATCTTTTTATAAATTTCCCATATGGTCCTGCGCCATATTAAGTTGGGTCAAGGCAGCTGTCTTTGTTGGTGGATGTGGTCAACAGACAAAATTCTGAAAGTTCTCCTGGGGACCATTTCAACAAATTTCAAGTGCCAATGGAGGAAGTAGATCCAGTCAAGAAGATTTTTTTCATAAATTTCTCATATGGGCCTATGTAAAACTAA
>JARWCS010000050.1:2368490-2378557 GCA_034783895.1 Geukensia demissa
TTGCATAATCAGTTAAATCTTGTTTTCATCCCCCAAAATTTGTCCTCCTCCTCTGAATTGGTAGGCAGACTACTGCCTCATATAAAATTGAAAGTGGAGCATGAAAGTATTGGGAAAGTTGTTTATATTTGTTTTGATTTATTATTTGGTTTGTACAGTAATTGAAGAGATTTGCAGGTGAAAACCTTCTGCAGGTAATGTTATAAATAGTATCATTTATATGTAGATGATGAAGAGAATTGACATTTAGATTGTTTTCTGTCATTACTACAACCTCTTACAACAAGCTGTTACCATCATTAAATTCAGGTCTCTGTCTGAACGAAAGTGCATAAACTGCATTAAGAAGATTATAAAAAGATTTAATGTTTTTCTTTAATGATATGTAAAGTGATGTAAGGTACATGATGTAATTCTACCTAATTTTTGGATGATATGCCTTTTTGTGTGTATCTTATTTTACAACACTTAGATAGTTTAATATTTTGAAAATGGCCATTCAGGGTTTAAAAAAAAAGATTTTGTGAAGCAAAAACTAAACTTTTATTCATATGATTGACTTAACCTTTGAACTATTACAATAAAAAATGTACTGCTTAGGCCATGTCAAGGTTTTGTCTGGGACCTGTTCTTCCTCTGATTATATATTTTACCTATCCAATATGGATCATGGAAAATAACATAGTATAATGAGGAAATCTCAACACAGAACAGTCTACATGAAAAACAAAAACAAAAACTTCAAATGTAGTAATGAGCCATTGATTCTACCAAGATAGATTAAGCCTGGTTGAACCAGGCGTTTAAATTCAAATTTCATGAAAGTTATTTATTGATTACTTTATAAAATTGTTCATGGAAACATAGATTTAGCATTTTACGTAAATCTTAAACGATTGAATGTTAAATTAATTAGAAACTACAGTAAAAGTAGTATTAATCTTCACAGTCTTTAAATTTTACACTCGACATGCCTAGAAATTTGATAGAAGTAAACACAGTATTCCTGAAAAAGAGAACCTGGGAACATATACAGAAGAATAAATCTGCAAAAATTGCAATAACTTTGACAGTATTCACAAACAAAGCATTTTTCATGAATGGCAGAAAGAAAATATTTGACTGGAAATGGATCACAAGAAGAAAATTATTGATCAGGAGGAATGAAGATAACCCAACAGCCCCTCAAATATGAGCTGAAAGTCCCAATATCTGTGAAATAAGAACAACGTTATGTAAGAAAATGTCCAGAGATTCAATAATACAATAAATATAACCATTTTATGACATCAAATTATTATCAATGAGAGGAAGTAGTACATGTAAGTGTTACATAATAGAAATTCCCATGCTTAGTAATTAGTCAAAATTTATTGTTATAGCTAGGACTTAAGTGTTTCAGGCAATTAGAAAGGTAATGGTCTATGTAAGAACCAGCCAGGAAGATCTACCAAAACTTTCTTTTACAGTTTATTAATGTTTGTTCATCATCATTTAAGGATAGTCGCTTCTTGTGGTCAGCCATTTCTAACAAAATCTCAGAACTCCTCTGGTTTTATCCATGTAATTGCATTAGAAATTTCTCCCAAGTGACCCCAATATTTCTTTTTATAATATCATCCATTTGAGAAGTTATACATGTATTGAAATCCTTGTTGTTTCTCCATTGGTTTTAATTAACATAACCTGCTATTACAATAGCAATGAACATATGTCCTACCAAACTTTTAAATGTTTATATCTAAACAAACCTATCACACTGATGCTTGTATCTAAAAAAAAAATCACACCAACCCATCAATTTTATCTGCATATTTTGTTCCATTATTTAATTGTTTAAAAGCTTTCACAGTATGAAATGAGTAGGAAACACCCTTTATATTGTATTATTAAGAGAGATATATTTTGGTTTATTTGTAAAAAAAGAGTCTGAGGTGAAAGAAATGTCTATGAACGATGGTACAATATATTCTAGTTTTGAATGTATTTCTTTCCATAACACCATCTTTGGGATTCAATATTTATTGAATAGCATTGTTTTTTTTACTCTCATAACACCGGTGTTGTCTAGGGAATTGTAAAAGTTGACATGGTCTCCACTGTGAAATTGATATTTTTTTCTGTGAACAGATTTCAATAAATATTACTGTTGACTGTAGACCAAATACACCTATTAACATATTAGTAAATCCCAGTAGAGTCTGGTCATATCTGTGCATTGATGTAGAATCTCAGTTTATCAAGATGTCGTCACATGGTGGTTAACTTAACATGGAAAGTGAATGATCATGAAGAACAAGGAAATGATTTTTGATACCATACAATTTTTACATGGATTCTGTTACTGTTCTTGTTATTTATTGAATTACTTGGCCATTTGAATCTTGTTATAATGAGAAAACAGTCACAGGGAGAAATAAAATTATATAATTTCACAGTAATTCATATTCACCAGAACAATGCTTTCATCTTGAAAATCAAATATCACATTGTTATTACATAAAGGCTGTATCTTTTGCATTATTTAAGGACAAATTCTGACGTATAGTTAGTGGATAGGAGTATTTGTGTTGTGTCAAATCTTGTTAACAGATACAGTGTCTGTGTAGCGAAATATCCAAGTCCTCTAAACGACAAATATAATCTTCCAATACTTTGTTAGATTTTACATTATCAAGCTGAATTTTAACTATTTTATCTGCTATAATGATATTATTGCAACATTTATTATCAAGCACCCAACTAAATCAACAAGATATGAATTATACTATGAAAAAGGGCACTTACTATTTAGAGGACAAAACTGCACTCAATTTTTTGTTGTATTTTTTTTTTTGCTTTTCAGCTCACCATTCCAAAGGCCATATGAGCTTTTTTCTTCATCTGGCATCTGTCATCTGTCCAACAATGTCCTTCTGTTAACTTTTCATATTTTGATTATTTCCTGTGGACAAAATTTAACCAACCTTGGAAAGGAGCATCTATCCAAGGTCCTTTGCAAAGTTTGCTCATTTTGTCCAGATTTAAAAAAACATGGTTGTCACAGATGACTTTTGTTTATGAATGGCTTACATAAATGAACCTACATCTTGAAACCTCTTGGCCAAATGGATTTATATTTGAAAATATTGAAAATTCTGTCATTTGACTGGCTTCATAAAACATCTCCGTTTGAGGATTCCCTCAATTCTCTCCTATGCTCAAAAACCAACCAATCAAATGACAACATTTTCAATATTTGAGGAAAACTCAAAGATTTGAGGAATATCTCAATTTGAAATGTTTTATGAAACTGAAGCTAGCATGTTCAGTTTTTGAGTTTCTCAAACTGAGAAGTTTAATGAAACCAAGACAGATCTGTTAATGATACAGTGGACAATGGCTACTTAAGGGCAAAAGTCATCATGCAGTAGGTAACTTTTGTATAGATTAATGCCAACATGCTAGAACTTAAATGTTCATCAATATAAAAAGAATTACCAAGACTCCTTTTTATTCTTTCATCCTGATGATGTAATTCTTGTTTAATGCATTTCCATTTACAATGTAATATAATGGATGAGATTTATGGTAAAAGTCTATTATTTATTTACCCTGTATTCTGCTTCAGGGTCATTTCTCAAGCAGACAAATCTTACAAATGAGATTTTGAGTGTTTTTAATCAGAAGAGTTTTGGAAATCATTTCCTTATATGTCGTTTAAGGCATGATCCCATGTAAAATATAATATTTCAGTGTTTTTTTTTGTATTTTGTTGTTGTTGCTGATGTGCATTTGGGGTTCAATAAGAGTACAAGTCGTTTGATTTACATAATTTTAACTTGATAAAAAGAACTGTCAAAGAAATTTAGAAATCTGGTAACAGTTTATGCCTATCTACTACACCTTTTGTCTAGTAGTGTGTAGAAAAATGAAACAATTTTTTTTTTTAAATTAATTTTTTCTGTCCTCCCCTATTTCGGACCCTACAGGTGTCTTGGACAGTTCCAAATGTCATGCCCATTCATCATTCATCATGTCAGTTTCGTTTGGCCTGCCTGTTATTAATCTTCATCATGATCTAACGGACCATGATACGTTAATTTACAATGTCCAGTTAATTAAATAGAAACCATCGCATTTTGGTATTGAACCAGTAGATTCCTTTGATAGGTCTTCCAAAATTGGATTACCGCAGACGTTTCTTACTCTTCCACAGTATTTTTATGTGGTCAATTTCATCTTGTTACATAAAATGTAATAAAGTTCTGATTTGTTCTTGTTCCGAAGTCTGGAAGTCTTTAATTTACTTTGGCTATATTATTTAATTATAAAAGATCCTTTATAGTAAGTTTATATCAAATATTGAACAGATTAAAGTACACTGGTCATTTATATTGGCATTAGAAAGTGGATCTGTAGGCGGGTAGAGATTATGCTGAAGTTTATATTTGATAGTTTTGTAGGGTACCCCTATTCGTCTAAAAAGTTCCTTATGGATTTTATAGCCCTTCTAAAAAATTCTTTTTACAAACTTAAATTCAGTTCAAGAACACAATAACAATGATTTTAAGGAAATTGTAAGTAAAATTATTGAACACCGATGTAATAAAACAAGCTGAATTATTGCATTTAGCAGGTTTTTTATGGTTTACCAATTAAAATTCTGGATCAGTTGGGAGTTTGATTAGTTCATTTCTTTGTTGGATTGGTAACTTGATTCTTGAGTATTATGTATTAATTTAATGGCACAAACACTGATACTATATTCATACCTCAATACCTATTTCTCATACAGTTTCTAAAAATTGCTTCTACATTTCAAAAATACCTTGAATTATTTTTCTTATGGCAACTATAATGAAACTTTGTTTGGGATGATCATTCTTTTGTATTTATGAAGGAACTGTTTTTCGATCTGAGATATAAAACAAGTGTTGGACAGTTTCTATTATGTTTCTGAATGTGAAAGTTTTTCAGAAGTTTACATGTATATTAAATGTCCCTCCTACAGAAGAGCAATACCTATTTTATTACTTTACAACGCCCATTTCATTGCTTGAAGATTTAATACCAGACTGATAGATAAATTTGAATTCCTCTCCTACAGACCGCTGGTCATTAAAATTAAAGTTGCTCCCTGATCTCCATCAGAGTATTATCTGTCAGAGAGGCTGTAATATCCACCTAGTGTACTGAGGAATGAAGTGTGGACACATTATTAATGCTTGTGCCATAATTTGACAAGCCTGATTCCCAGTTTTAGTTAGGACACATGGCATTAGTAACCTTGAAACCACAATTACAAATGGCACTACTATTATGCATTTATTGTGAATTTGCTTGCAGTTGTAATTTTTCAAGACTCTTGCACTTGTAAAAATTAAATATTGCATGAAGTATGGTGGAAAACTTATTTAGGTTCCTAAATAACATGCATAACCAATGGCACCTCTTACCAAATCTTTCTGTCATTGGTGAAACAATTCAATTCATTCTTGAAAGATCTAGTTTACTTGGAAATATGTCAATGTAAAATATTTAGCAGATCTATTAATTTATGCAACTTATACTGCAATTTTATAAACACCTATGTAAATAGTCATTAAAAATGGCAAAATTTTATAATTACATTTCCAGAATACTGAGATATGCAAACCACAATCATCAAAACTTTTTAATATGGACAGAAAACTTTTCCTTTCAATTTCCAGTGTAAGTAAACTCCTCTAGAATGAAGGATAATTAATAGCTGGAAGGAATGAATGATCAGTAAAAATTATAGCAAATAAATAACTATATATAATAAAGAACCTTGTCTGTCTATTTCTGGTTATGATTAATATAATTATACTTTATTGAAAAATTACATATTAACAGGCAGGTCATGGATAAAGGAGGGAATGAATATTGGAAAACTTTGATGGAAACGGTAACATTGAATCAATTCTATAAAACATCTGCCAAAAATACATGCTATGATGCACTCTATACTGAATAGTGATGCTTGTGAAGTGTTATCTCCTGGGGGGTGTGTTCAAACAAATATCTTATAAAGAGGCTAATTGTTATACTTATTAACTGTTTGTTATATAGTATTTCTTATAAAGAAGCAATTATCAAATTTATTGGAAACCATTTTATCTGAAAGGATGAATCACAAAACTGAATAATTTTGTACTATATCTGTCTGAATTTTAGCTTTAAATTTAATTAAAAGAAAAGGTATGATATTTGATTTTCTACGATCCCAATGTCTTGTTCCCTGGAAATAGTCTTAAATAAAGTGAAATATTGGAATGCCAGTAATTCCAAGACACCATCAGGTCTAGAAGCACTCAGATTTTGGGTCCTGCTTTAGCCACACCCTTCTATAATATTTAAAAGAAAGAATAAAAATAGACAGAAAGAGATGATCCACATCTTACATACATTCAATGGCCTGTTGGTATTACCCTCAGCATTGTTGTGGGCAGTGTCCTGCATCGATAGTAAAGACTTTTGTTTTAGTATACTAATTCATTTGAAATTTCGAACTATGATACTGCTTTCAAGATAAAAGATGTCCAAGTGTGTGAAAAATTCAATTTGCATGATTTTTATGAAAATGTTTTTTCATTGAATGGTGGTTTTCGAAATTGTTTCTTATAAAAAATGCAAAAGTATTTACCTATATATACAAAAGGGATCAAAGAGTTCAAACAAGCAGGTTTGCAGGGAATGGGAAATTTTTATTTCATCTGATTTTGATGGCCCTTTTCTATTTAATTTTCCCAAGTGAGCTTTTGCTAGATTATGAACAGATTTTGTTTATTTCTTACAGTTTTTGAGATAAATGGCATCAAAGTTGGCAAAGAATTCTGTTTTGTAGGATACAGAAAATTTTTCATCAGATTTTGATGGTTTTTTTAATAAATTATTCTCTTTGGAAAAAAGTCAATAAAAGTTACTCCAGTTTCTGGGATAAAGGGGGTCAAAATTATAAATAATTCAGTCATATAACTGTGTCCACTTTACTGTAGGTGTCAATAGGTTTACTGCATTAGTCCAGCAGTTTTCTGTAGGCATCCAGCATATTACTGTATCCAGGAAAATAATGTGTGCACATAAAACAAAATGATCATTTGTTCAACTTTTACATGTCAACATGCTGTTGTTATATCATTCTCTAGCTTTTGTGATTTTAAAGATTAATGTTAGTATGGTACATGAAAAATTGAAAAGTTATGTTTGAAAAACATTATTTATCGATTTGAAGTTTAATTTTTGTTGGTGCATCTATCTTTAAGGATACCTACCCAAGTGTACTTGTTAATGATGCACAAACTATAAGAAGGGTGTACTCTATTGCCCAGACAGAATGTGCCAGTCATGATTATTGTGTCAGTTATTTAGACTGACAGGATATTGATGTGATTGTAGTGAAATGGGGGATCTATAGAAAAATTGGTTGTTCATGAATCTAACATCAAAAGCATCTTACAATTCAACATGGTCAGATATCTGTCTCTGATGTTCTCATTTTCTTTTTTGCTTTGATAGTTTTTTTGTTTAAATCTAGAATTAATTTCTTTGTGTTTTATCAATAATTTTTTACCATAATTTTAAACCAAAATTGTATTATATAATGCACAATAATAATTATTCTGTGTCTTTTGATCATAAATATTGAAATATTATCAATACTGAATTTACAAACAAAAGATAAACAGAAGAAAAAACAACAACAACAGCTGGTAACCACTTGAAGTTTATAGCTTTGTTAAAGAAAGTTGTGTATTGATCCAAAATGAAATATGTTCTCATTGCCTGGTGAGATGCCTTCAATCAAACTCAACCCTAGTGTATATCAGTAGTTTTCCTCTAAATATTTTAGGTCTACCCTGGTTTCATTGTCGATTATTTTGGTTAATTAAATGTTGTAAATTGATGATGGAATTAAGAAGATAGAGATTGTTTGTCAATTGTAATGTTTTAGATGTGATGTGCAATAAAGATGTGCAGAGATTTGAATGTTGTGAGAGTGATAATGAAGAAAGATAGTGAATGCTGTAATGGGCCTTACTGTAAGTCACATTTTATATTTTATAATGTATATAGGTTGAGTACATTTTCAAGGTTGAAAAATTGAGATGACTGAAGAGGGAAGGGGTACATACAACTTACATATTCCCTGTTAAATACTTGTGATGATATATAAAAAATTGTTTATTTTGAAAATTTTCGCCTTTGTAATTTATTTGGAATGAAAGGATTAAAAATACATGATATGTACCAAAAACATTAAGATTAATAGGGCAAATGTTTGGGGGTTTAGATAAAATCTGTATTCCTTCAAATCTGTCATACTGAACTTCCTAATCAAGAGATAACCTGAATCCCTAAAAAAAGTCCAATTCAGAGTTATCCATTTACTTATAAAGGTACCTTTTAGCTCATTGATCTGCTCAATAGGGGTGACTTGATTGACAAATAAATATTTTTTTGTTTGTTGGTATTGGATTTTTACATTGACATCATTGAAAACTTGTCCTTGTATACCATCGTTACATATTTTATAGCTGTCCAGAGTCCAACAATTTGGATGACAAGATTTTGACTTGTTAAGCCAAGTCTAGTTTTCTGTCCTCACACAAATTATGATTTACTCAAACCAAACAGATATTTCCCATTCTACAAAATCAGTACAAGAAGGCAATATTATTACATAACAGTATTATCTGATCATAACAATTTCTCTCTAAGGACATATTCAATTGTAGGAAAAGTATTTTAAATGTAATTATAAAAACATACTTTTACATTCTATTGGATTATGACCATTACAGTCGATGATTATCTTGTTTCAGCCAAAACCAGGATATTATACTGATCATAAAAATCACCATCAATGTGAGTCTGTCTGCAGCAGACCTTCCATATGGCTGTAACAAAACCTATACATAGAAATTAGCACTAACTGAATAAGTTCTTTATGATAGATGTGATTAAATTTCTCCTGGCTTTATAACCATCCTTTTGGTTTTGTCATAATAAAATTAAAAGCCATCATGATATTTATGTCACAAGAACTAATTGAATGGTTTCTTTCTCTAAGTCTTATTGGCTTTAATTTTGGATTGATTGTAGATCAGACCGATTTTCTGTTATACAGTTTAGCATATGGTGTCATATCATGATGTTTGGTGGATTCTATATGGCTTACAGAGTCTTAATATCATTTAAAGGAAATTATCTGATAAGGGGCTGAAATTGCCTAAATTTTCAACAATTTTTGAGATTTTACTTCAGGATTTTTTTTCATGTTTGCATGATGGTTGAGATCCCACTAAATGTAAAAATAGCAATTTCAGAAGCCACTACTTCATAATAGGCACAGTTATGACATTAACAAAAAGTAAAATCTATGCATTATTATTAAAATAACATGATTTTGGCTTATTTTTTAATGGTTTTTTTTGGTCTGGAAATATCAAGCACATGCAAGAACTTGGTCATTTTCCAGTTTATACATTCAAATCATATGAATATTAATGAGGTCCACATGCTTTATGTTTCCTAGTACACGAAAGCTGTCAAAATGCTCGAATTTGCCATTTTTCTGCCAAAAAAGGTTGATTTGTCCCATTCTCTATGCTTAAAATTTCAAATACCTTGCATTAGTATTCAAAAATTCACCTGCTTTCCCTTACCACACCAGTTCCTTTATTATGCCAACAATTTGGTCTTTACATTTTACATGAGAGAAACATGTGGTTGAAGAATTTATTTTGACTACTGTTTGGAGACAATCTAATTGTATATTAGCCTATATGTAATATAGTATCAAAATGTTTGGCAGCCAAGTAATCATTTTGTAGATAACGCTGATATATTACACGATTTCATCTTTTTATTGTTGTAAATTGATTTGTTTCTAGTACCACATCAGAGACATCTAGTTTGTTTTTCTACGACCGCAAAAATTTTGTGGTCGTGTTATGTTATGGGCATGTCGGCGTCGGCGTCGGTGTCCGTAGACAGTTAGGTTTCCGTTCAGTAACTTTAGTTCTATTATTTGGATCCATTTCAAATTTTAACACAATGAT
>JARWCS010000050.1:2378657-2389991 GCA_034783895.1 Geukensia demissa
TATCAAGCAATGTGTTAAATCTTTGTTCACATTAACTCTGATTCGGCAACTCTAAGCCAGGTGAGCGATCACAGGCTTCTGGGAGCCTCTGGTTTGGTTTGTTTTGGATATAAGTACTTCTTTTAACTATGTTTAAATCTTGATCATCCTATTGGTTGAAATGCTGTTGATGAGAGGACACTCCATGAAACATGTGTCCAGCATAATCAGTTTTTCCATATTTGTTCAACATTAGTAAACCTGTATAGTTTAACATCCAGCGGACATTATTTCAGCCTATGATATGAATTGCTTTAAATTTTTAAGTAAAATATTTAGTTTTGCATCATTATTATTGGGCACATGCCTCCCAGTCCAGTGACCAGTCAGCATACCCCCAAAGGGAAGCCCAGCTCGCAGTCCAGTGATTAGTAAGCATACCCCCCACTGAGTTTCATTGTAAGAAAATTTAAATAAATGCCCATATACACATTTTATCCTGCTAAACTTATAAAAGTCGTTACATAGTCTTGAAAACTTTGCTGTGTTTTGACTTAAATTTTTTTTCTTGTTTTTTTGTCACACAACTGTCCCAGGTTAGGGAAGGCCAAGTACTCACAAACTTGTTTAACACCACCACATATTTTATGTGCCTGTCCAAATCCTGGAACCTGAAATCCAAAAGATGTTTTTGTTTTTATGTTTGAATGCTACTTAATTTTACATTGTATACTTATTTGCATTTAATTTGAATATCATCACATTTCATTTTTGGTTTTATTTACAGCTTGCTGTATGGTGTTGATGAAGGCCTTAGGGAAACCTGTAGATGTCAGTAGTTTTGAATGGTGGTCTCATAGACAATCATGGCACATCTTCTTAGTCTATTTATTCATCTATCATCTGTTACAAAATATTGGTGGTTTTGACATTTTGAGGATTTTATTTCATTTTTTACTTAGATTTTATTAAGGAAATATGAATTTTAACAAATGAATGGCATCAGTGAAATTATATCGGAAGTACCCATATGAGATAGATATTTTTTGATAAGGTATACAATGATTACTTTAATATTTTGTTCTTAATTTCAATATCAATCTCTTGCAAAGTTGTCCAGTCCATAATTTAGATTTAAGTATAATGTCACTAAAAAGATTAGAAGTTCTTAAAAGTTTGACTAATACCCAAAATCTTGTTCGATTATGAAATGTTACTTATATACTTGTCTAGTAAAAATATTATTCATTTGAAGACAGTGAAATTAAATAAAAATGTTACCTTAATAATTAATATATCATAAATAGCAATATCAGACACAGCTTTTGACCAACAAATTCTTACTTACATATTTGAAAAAGGATTTTTCAATAAATCCTTGATGATTTGTTCAAATAAAACTTTACAATTTTTTAATGGAATTATTTAACATAAAAGTTAACAATTTGGTATTAAAGTTTACATTTAAGTGTTGACAAGAGGTACTTGTAAATAAAATTAATTCTTATTTTTTCTTTAAACTAACACAATAAAATGTTTACATTTCTTTTTCAAACATTTCTGATGATTTTCTCACAGATTACAATCAGATCTCAAAGGAATTAGTAATTTTACCACGCTCCTTTAAATTCATGTAGCACTTTTTCAATTGGTTAGGTAATTTCTTTGATGGTTTAAATTTCACTTTTTTAAAACTTCAGACCAAAGAATTCATACACCACCTTATAACAAAAGTACACAACCTGCAAAGGTCTCAAAATCAGAATTTCTTCTACTTTCAAATTCAGTCTCATGATCTAAATTCCAGCATTTGAAGAAAACTTCAGAATTTGAGAAATACCAACCAAACTCAGAATCATGTGTAAAATTAAAATAAAACAATCTTTTCACCATATCTTGGTCCAGGGCAAATTTTGATGATATGTTGGTGACACAGTAAAAAGAATGGACAATAATAATTTTGGAATAAAGAGACCTGGGAAGGGTTTGAAAGGAGTGACAACCATTAAAACACGAATGAGGGTCGGTTTTATTCTGTGGGTAAATGTGGATATATGAAGACTCAGGAGTGGCAGAGCCGCACATTAAAACCAAATATAAGTGATTTTTATCAAAATTAAGTTAAACCAAGCTGAGATATTACAAATTAGTAACAGCTACATCGCCAATATATTCCCTCTGCATATTAGAAGAAAAATGTAATGCATGTTAGCAGATTAGATCAACAATAATTAACAAAATTGACAGGGATAACAATTTAATCTATTTTTGTTCAATCAATAGTTAATTAACAATGTACATAGTTAAGGGACTGTATCCTTTAATTGGTTCCAAGGGAAACAATAAGTTGGTAAATAATTAGAAAACCCATAGATGTACAAAAGTATAATGATGACAAAACTAATCATTCATCTGAAGCTAAACACATTTCTTTGGTATGTAACATTTTTATTATTTAAAAGTTGTAAGGTGGATATTTGCTATGATAATTTGCTTTTGCATTTTTCATATATGTAGCTGACTACAAATTGGGGCCCCCTTTGAAACACAAAAAATGATAAAAAAGGAAAAGTATGGGGTCTTAATCTCCACTAAAATCGAGAAAATTGATGAACCCCTTTTCCAAAAGTCTGGATCTGCCTCTGTTAAAGATAAGACAGAGGTAATTTAAAAGCCTACTTTGGTTGACATCAATGTAAACTTAGTGAGAACCTTCTTTAATTGACTTTAGTCTAAAACATTAACCAGAAGTAATTTGATAGCCTAATTTGGTTGGTATGAGTCTTAACATACTTTGGCAGTAACTGAAAATTTGCTAAAAGGATAACAATATGTTACAAACTATTGTTCTCTGTGGAAACATTACAAAAATGATTGAGATAACATATAATACTAATTTAGACCTAATCTAAATTGGGTCTTCCATTTGTATTATTTTTCTAAGGGAAATAAGATTGCTGTTCTTTAAGGTGACAAAAACTGATTAGGATATTGATAGGCTATTTTGGCTATATCCTGTTTTATTTCTGCAGTAATTTGTCTTTATTTTTTGTAAGGCTGTTTTTATTGATTTTTTTCTTGACACTTTCCTCCTTGACTGTCACATTACTGACCAGCACTTTGTATTAAATTAAGGGGAATGTTTAGCATTGTCCGATAATTTGTTTTTATGGTTGAACACTGTGTAAATTGTCTGGATAAATCAACCTTAATACTATTTGGTAAAACATTTTGATCTTTGATACTCTATTGTCATGTATTAAGATTTGTGATATTAGAACTGAAGCAATGGTTTCCAAAGCTTTCCTTATCACAAGTTATTTGAAAGTATAACAAAGAGAAAGACTTTTACCATTAGATTTCCTTGATTTTTAAGCTTATTTAAGGTTTCTTTTCTAGCATATAAGAGTCCATCTTATTTTCTAAATCTTGACAAATTCAAATGGTTCTATTTATTAAATGATAAAACTCATTGTAATAAACTTATACTGATATATTTGTAGTTTATTTTTATAATTTAATTTTTTTTAATGTTTAACTGCCTGTCTAAAATTGTTGGTTTGTTAGCCATTGTTCTATGTACTAAGCAGGTCGCTTTATATGTGCTGTTGTCATAAAAAGATGATTCTGTAGCCATGTTTAAAAACTTTGGTCCAGACAACAGCATTTTAATTTTTAAAATTAAAATTTTACCTGACTAATTCCAAATTCTGCTGAGATATAATCAATAGAAACCATAATTGCTGAAATGACTAAATGCATAATTTATTAAATCATTTATTTGGAGTTTGGTTTGAAGTATTGGAGTTGTGAAAAGGCTTTGGTTGAATTTGGTGATTGTAGAATGTCAAACATTTTATCCAATGAAAATGTTTTTCCTTAATATTGCACCTGTTTTATCAACCTTGCAGTACTTCAAGCCAAGGGAAGTTGCTCTTGCAAGATATTTACATTTAAAATCAAAAAGGAGTCTAATTGATAAATGTACTTTCATCAAAAGATGGGGACGATAACCAGTTAAAAAACAAAAACTTAAAGTACAGTTGAATCATGTTTGACCTTTGTTGTAACATTCTTTTTTACATTTGTCATGTTTGTTCTGTGCAAATGTGCAGTAAAATTTTTGTCGAACGATAAATTCTTATGTAATCCACCTACACTTGGTTCTTTATATACTTCTGCTTTTTTGGATTTGATGAAAATCTATCAGTTATTTTGTATACGATACTACTTAACATGGCCATTAACAGTAGAAGTAGTTGTGTAAGGGTGCAGATAATTATTATTGATCGAGTGTAAAATTTCTAATCTTCAACCTGATATAGCTAATTACCAACTAATCAAAGGGGAGATAATTATGATGTCAATTCCATAATATGATGTAATGATGGGTGATCCATGTTGTTGTGATATTCTCATTTGTCACAGTTTGGCCATGCTATTGATTATAGTTTTTGTACATTGTACAGAATAATTACAGGTGGACCATAGTTAAAATTATAACCTAGGTGGCTTTAGCTCCAATTATCTATTGTATTAAAAATTTGTCAGTTTACAATTCAAAAATAATATAGTGGTATTGTCATCAGTGCTAACAATATTTTGTGATGAAAATTTGCCAATTTATGTTTTTTAAATTTTAATTTTTTACAAAAGGCAAACAAATTAATGGATGAAAAATGCAAAGATATGAAAAAAGGAGCCCAACATCATCAAAACGATGAAAAAAAATCACTTAAAATCCAATGCCAGAATAAGACAGTGTTAGATTACTATTTTCTTTATAGACAACATTATTGCAACATTCTTTTTCATAATTTTTAAGTTTAATTAAGTGTATAGCAGATTGAAAAAAGATTGTGGCCAGTTGTTCCCTTAAATACAACTGCAAACTTTTGGAAAAAGGGGGACCCACTTTTTAGGACCTCTTGATTCATCAGTTTTTTTCGATTTTTGATTGATATTAAGACCAAAATCCTAAACTTTCCCTTTTTACCATTTTGCGTAAAAGGGGAGCTCGGGTACCCCTGGATATGCCCCTGAACTAAAATTAAATACTATTACAGAAATGAAAATCATCAGATGTCTTATACAATATGTGACAATTGAAGATTCTCTGTAGAATAGCTACTTAAACCCTGCCAGGTATGACTAAATACGGGCATATCATAGATCAGATAACTTAATTAGATTTTTACCATTTTTTCATTACAAAACACCATTACTTGATGATCATGGGAAATCAGTCATACTAAGTTTCAATGAAGTATGACTGCTCTTCATTTTCATTGAATAATCGACACAATAGATGAAATTAAAATCTATTCTTCAATTTTTCTCATATTTTATCTATCAAAATTTTTAATGGAAATAATGTGCAAATTTAGATGCCGACTTATTTGTTCGGGACATTTAAAACAAATTTAAATAGTTTTCAATGGACAAAGGATGTGTTTATCAAATTATACAGGATTTCACTAGACTTTACACATAGCCTTGGAGTCTTTAAAAGAAGACCGATTAATTTGTAAATAAAAGACCGTAAAATGTGGAAATTATTTTGTAAATAATGGAATTGAACCCAAGATATTTATCTTGAGATGTTGAGAACATCACTAAGGTAAGTTGAAAGATCAAATTCACTTTTCTTTCTAAAAAATCTTAGAATTTTTTATAGTTTTCTAATGAAGAATGCATACCTAGATACCAAACCTTTTAGACCCATTCCACTATTTTGAAGAAGTGGCATATATTTAGTCATAATATAGTCAAAATATTTTCCATGCAGAAACATTGTAAACGTTTTTTTGAAAATAAATAAAATTATTTGCTTACATATTCACCTCATCTTTAACTAGTCAATTAACCTGGTTTAGTGGTGGCATGCTTACCTCTTGTGCAGGAGGTCAGTTGGTACACTAAGCAGGTAGTAATAGTGTTAAGAACAAATCACTGGTCAGCTCATAGAGAAATGTGTCTTAGTAGGGTGACATGGCTTTCTGTTGACTTTTGAGCTAGCATGTTAAAAATCCAAGTCATTTTGTCTTAATGCAATTAAGCAGGATCAGTTTACTAATGTAACACCAATATTCTCTGGTCCAAGATCTTAAAGTCTTGGATATGAAGGAAATATTTTCTTCTGGAAGTTGACCAACATTCAATCATTTAATCAACACAAGTTATGTCTTTTAGCCTTTTCAAGCAGTAAGACTAACCATGCTAAGCCATGAATATAAACAATATATCCCTTTACTCAATTAAACCATCTTATTTTATTGATCTTAAGTTTTTCTTTTACTTTTTTAGCATAGTACTTATAAGTCAGAAGGGGTTTCTTATATATATAAGTAGTTTGTTTTTAATCTTTTACCAAATGTACCAACTGATTCTAATTTTTTGTAAGCCATTTATTTTAAATTGTTACCTAGTATTCTTTGTTTGTACTAGCAAAAAGGAACTGATCCATTAATCTGGATTACATAGGTATCAGATAGTTCTATTTCTCTACCCTTCTCCTAGGAAGAAGTAAATTTGTTTAGAATTTAAAAAGTTTTGATAAAGTTTTGATTTTATCATTTACAACATTAGCTTTTACAGAAAACTTTAGGTTATAATGTTATTGGCCTACTGCCTGTCTGTCATCACTATGTTGTCACCCACATTTCTTGTTAGGTTTCATTCAAACTTGAAATAGAAGCTTCTTACCATCAATGAATTTTATGAGACTGTGTAAGAAAAAATGATTTATATTAGGTAGACAACTTTTATAAGGGGTCTTATATATATAATCATACCATATTTTCTCATCTATCATTTGTGCTACCTTCATTTCTTACTGGGTTTTCTTCACGTTTGAATGGGTGGTTTCTACCTTCAAATTTTTTGATGATTTCAATTAGAAAAAAATTGAAAGGGGAACAATTTTTTGAGAGGGGGAAATTTGGCAAGTACAAGATATTTTTCCATTGATTATTTTTGTTGCCTAGGTATTGCCTTTAATTCTTATTGGATGGTCTTAAAATTGCATGACTTCCTATTATAATATAATAAATTCCATGACTTCCATAATTAAAAAAATTTTAACAACTTTTTGGGGAAAATGGATATACAACTGTAGCATATTTTGGTGTCTTCCCGATTGTCCAACATTTGAAAATTACAGGTAAAAAAAGGTAAAAAAGTGTTGGACAATCGGGAATGCTTTGATAAGAATTATACATGTCAGTTAATTAGGAAATGTTGTTTTTGGGGTTCTGTACGGGGTGTTAATTTAAATAAATAAATAAAATAAAATAAACTGATAGTTCATATTACGTCTAAATTTTTGTGTTTTACTTCTGTTTTATATAGTGTTTGTGTTTGTGTTCAGAAATTTGTATGAAAATAATCATGATAAAATAGTTTGCTCTTTGATACTAATAGCTTATATTCCGTCTTACTTTTTTGTGTTTTTCTTCTGTATTCAATAATTCATGTTTGCTTTTGGATATTTTTATGAAAATGATTGTGATAAAATATTTGCACCTTCTATTCAGTGAATTTGATATTCTTTCAATGGAAAACAAAATAAAAACTTCTAATTAAATATTTTATTTGAATAATTCACACCATAGAATTATACAGGTATAACAAAGCATAAAGCACATACTATTATAGTTAGCACTAACAAATTACAATGTTTCACATGTATGAATAATCAGTCCAAATGCAATAAATAAGAAGCAATGTCTGCAAACTGGAACACACTAATTTCTTGATTCTGTAGTCGAAGTTTTAGTTGTTGAAGTCTTTGGTTAAGTTGAATGTATTTTCTGCGTTTTACTGGTCGTAACCCTCCTGCTGAGTACTGAATGTGGGTGACTTCATTGACTGCCTGTTCTTCTTTCAAGTGTGTGAGTAGGCGGTAGATGTTTGGGTGAGGAACCTGTATGGTCTTCTTCATACTGCTATGCCAACCTTCGAGGTGGTTTGTTGTTCTTGGTCCCTCAGTCTGGTAGTGGTTCCACAGGTGCCTATTAGTTTCAACCCAGTTAGTGACGACGTAGTCTGTGAAGCTGGTAGTGTTGACCGGTGAGTTTGAGTTGTCCATGTCCTCCATAGCATTGAACCATACATCTGTCACATCTGCTTGTGGTACTAGTGGAAGAACGGCAGCTCTGCGTACTAGTCTGTGTACTTCTTCATCGTCTCGGTAACTGGTTACGAGGCCTGTGTCCTGTACTTTACGCCAGATGCATTGGGTGTAATGGAAAAAACACCCCTTGATAGTGACTCCAGGAAATGATGTTGATGCAGCATTCTGGACAGCAGTCTCGTAGTCTATGAAGAACGTAGTAGGATTAAGGTAAAGTCGTCGTTGAGTACAAGCATCTTTGAGTAAAGTGAAGAATCGTGAGTAGATGATCTCTGATTTGCCCGGTAGCAGTGCGAAAACCAGTGGAAACATCTCCCCATTTACTAGTGCATGTAGAGTGTATATCTGTTTGAAGAGAGTTGGACATGTGTAGAATGTTCCATCTGCATATATTGTGTTGTTGTCGTTGTTAACAAGGTGTTGTAAGTTGGTGTCTGTAGCGAATGCGAGTATCTTGTCGTGAGTACCGTCGTTGATGAGTAGGAAACGTTCAGCTGCAGTAGTTTGGGTCCACTCGTCTTGTAGATTTAGATCTAGAAGAGATGTTGGCAGGTTTGGGTACAGGCCCTCTCGCTGACGGTACAATGATGATTTTAGAGATGGAAATGTTGGAAGTTCCTCAACCATACGTTGCGTATCATCATTCCATTCTGGTGTTCTAAGTTTGGCAATTTCCTGTTTGTAAATGGAAGGTACAGGCGTGGTTTCTTGTCGGCATCTCTTCTTGATGTGCTGCAGTACTTTATTGGCCTCTAACTTAGCTGGGTTTGCTGGGTGGTTATGTTGTATATTAAATTTGACAGGTATGTTGTTGAGGGTGTTAATGGTTGCACGACAGGTTCTAACTGCACATCGCCAGTATACTCTGTCATCACGCCTGGTCTTTACCTGGAAGCGGTAATTCTGGTACACTAGACTCTGTCCTCCACGTTCATTGTCTACGAAGGAAACTTGCCTATATATTATAAACTCATATTATCATGCCTGCAGCTTTCCATTGATATCAAATTTAAAGGTCATTCTTCAATGATGGCGCCGTCATAGCTCTCGATGGCATACAAACCTTGAAAACTAAAATTTAAAAAAATCTGAAGGGTGTAATAAACTTTGGCCTGGCATATATAGCCTATCACAATTTTTTTCCAGGGAACATCCAAAATCCTTCAGTATAGACCTTAATACATAACAAAAATCACATGTGGTAGGATCCAGCGATTTGTTTTCAGGAAGTGGCTCTGTGCTTTATATGTCATATTCTTTCTTAAAAATTTTCTTTCCGACGAATCTTGTTTGATAAAAAACGGCAGAAATTTTCAATTTTCCAAATGAATGGAGAAAACCTAAGCGAAAATATAAACATAGAGAAAATGTGATCATGGAGCACACAGGAAGTAGACATATAACGTTCCTAAAAGGGGAGACATGGTCCAACTCACCCTGATAATGCTTCTAACCAGATATCAAATCAATCCAATATACACAAGCCGAGATATCTATGACGAAAATTGACGGACGTAGTACATACAGGCGGACGAGGGTAAAACGTACGAACGGACAGACGAGAAAAACTTAATGCCCCCTGTCGACTAAAGGCGGGGCATAAAAAATCCGCAATATAAGTTGCCAGAACTTTTTATATTGCATTTTATACGAGTTATGGAGGTTCCTTCAGAGGTTTTTCTAAAAGTGGAAAGTGAGTGACTCATTTCAGTGAGATGAGAAATTCCCATGTGTGTCTTTGGTGGGCAAGAACATGACTCCTGAAATCAAACTAAATATAAATAAAGCGATGCTGTAATATTCATAAATGATAATGTATCATTCACTTTGTTCAACCTCAAAGTTAAGATCCTTAAGTTTTCAAGTAAAGAAATTTTATTCTTGGTGGAACGTGAAATGTAAGCATCGCACAGAAAGTTATATAAGATCTGAAGACTAAGAAGTTTGCTGCAGAGGAAAAAAGGAACTGAGGTGCATAATGGCAGACGATTTGGTTTCCATATAAATATCAAATTAAAGCATTACCACATCCATTACAAATATTTGCTTATCAAAAACCGATCTTTGAACAAAATATGTTAATTTCATTGAGTACATAAAAGGTTTGTCTTCATTTATATTTGCAATCGTAATCGTATTACATAAACAGAATTTAACTATAAATGAAATCCTTGTACTCTCTTTTTGTTTATTTGAGAGTAAGGAGCCATTTGTTTATGAATAAAGTGTTAATTGTATGAGAGAGTTTATAAACGGTGAGAAGTAAGCTAATTATTTTATAAAAATAGAATCAAACTGATAATTATGCGTTTTATAGTTACAGTTGCCACGTATTGATACAATATGTACATGTAGAACTAAGTGTTAATTAAACATGTTAAATGAAATAATAGATATTGTTTATGTCGGTCACTTTCATCTCCAAGCAAACTAATTATAGAAAGATGAATGTGCAGTTTTTAGTACAGTTGTCACATATTTGGTATACATGTAGAACTTTGAACTAATTAAATGTTGCTTTGAACCGCATTTTCGATGGTTTGTCTTCATTTTTTACGATCGGTTTCGTATTACATAAACAAAATGGAACTATAAATTTAATCCTTGTTCTCCTTTTTAGAAGAATAGCCGTTTGCTTATGAGTAAAGTGGTAACTGTAAGAAAGGGTAGATAAAAAGTGAGAAGCCATCTTATTCTTCTATATTAATAGATTCAAACTGATAATTGTGCTGTTTAAGGTTAGTTGCCACATATTGTATACTTATGAAAATAGATTCAAACTGACTATTGTGCTGTTTTAGGTAAGTTGCCACGTATTGTATACACTTAAATAGATTCAAACTGACAATTGTGCTGTTTTAGGAAAGTTGCCACGTATTGTATACACTTAAATAGATTCAAACTGACAATTGTGCTGTTTTAGGAAAGTTGCCACATATTGTATACATAGAAATAGATTCAAACTGATAATTGTGCTGTTCTTAGGTGAGTTGCCACATATTATATATACATAAAAATAGACTAAAACTGATAATTGTGCTTTTTTAGGTAAACTGCCACATATTGTATACATTAAAATAGATTCAAACTGATAATTGTGTTTTTTAGGTATAGTTGCCAAATATTGTATATATATATAATTCATAAAAGTGTAAATTAATGAAAGCATAGATATTGTTTATGTCTGTCACATGTAAGCAAATTAATTTATAAAAAATGAC
>JARWCS010000050.1:2402514-2416691 GCA_034783895.1 Geukensia demissa
GTCCTTTACAAAGTTTCCCCATTTCATCCCAATGGGACAAAAACAAGGCCGCCAGACAAATCTTGTTTCTGATTGGCGGGGATTCATTAAAAAATCTTCTCCTCTGAAACTTCATTGCCAGATGGCAGGTGAGCGATACAGGCTCAGCCTCCTGAGCCTCTAGTTTAACTTAGATCTTATTGTGTGCATGTAGTATGTAACAATGCCACTTGTTCAGGATCCAGTTTATTCATTTATTAAGATATTTATCAAATTATTTTTATTTATCTACTATTATCACTTAAAACAAATATTTTTTAAACAAATATATGCACAAACTCAAAATTGATCAAATGAAAGACACACTCAAAACTAATTTAAATATAGCACATCCTATTGTCTATTTATTGTAATGGTAACATATAAGGTTTCATGAACAGATGGAATTTTTCTTTATTATCAGAAATTGGCAGTTTTGATGCTTCGCTAATTTTTGTCCATCACCTTTAAAAGGAAAATACATGTATCAAGAAATAAGAGTTTTGCAGCATTTTTTTTTAAATAACTGCTGTGTTTGGGTTGTAACATACAATGATTTTTTTTCAGCATTTTCAACGAGGCCAGGTGATGACCATATAGAGCATATCAAAGGCACAGGTAGGAAACTCCCTTGTCAATGTTTTATGTAAAATTCTCACACTTATACCACTAACAGAAGTGTCAATTGCTTTAAAACCAAAGGTTGCATCATTTTTACAGTAAACTAAATTAATATTCCAAGTATTGGGTATTTTTTTAAAACTAAGATGGTTTATAAGAAAGAATGTTGAGTATATGTTAGAAGGATATGATCCACATCCATAAAAATGGATCATTTCCCATTATAAGTCTATGGGAGAAAATGCAGATTAGACGATAGTCCACATAGACTTACAGTCCAAACAACACTGTATCAAAACTTATCAAAATTATTTTGCCTATTTAATGTACCGTTGGATCAAAAGGAAGTGGTACTATTGGTTCATTATTGTCACATGGATATCCTTTTATGTTACCTGGATATCATTTGATGTTAACTGGATATCTTTTGATGTTTCCTGTAATTATTACCTGTTTAAGAATGTTTTATATTTTCAGCCTGTGATGTCAGAATCAGTAGTAGAAAGCGTACTATTGGAACATTATTGTCACCTGTATATCCTTTGATGTTACCTGTAATTATTACCTGTTTAAGAATGTTTTATATTTTCAGCCTGTGATGTCAGAATCAGTAGTAGGAAGCGTACTATTGGTACGTTATTGTCACCTGGATATCCACTAAAGTTACCTCCTAATGTTACCTGTAATTATTACCTGGATGGAATGAGTAATAAAGAAACTCTAGAAAAAGTACAGATCTCATTTCAAGATTTTGAAGTTCCTGGTCAAATGCCATAGTAAGTATATTATTCCTAAAGTGATCTTTATGTATCATGGGCATTATTTCAGCATATCATGGTGAGAACATACCAATCTTAGTCCTGAAATTTGATAAATATACCTATATATTGATTTCTGTCAAACTCATCCAAGTTACAACTGACACAGTAGTTTATATTCAAAATTTTGGATGCAATCATCAGCCTGAAAGATAACTTACAAATTAAAGACCTTTTATGAGTGGTAAGGATTTAAGAGATGGAGAAAATAGACCTCAGTTCTTTCCACAATTTTTTGTTTGCATCATTTTTATGAGTTTGATTTCTACAATACATGTATATACTTATAAAATGAAATGTGTATAGTCAATATACAGAGAGAAAAACCAGATTTAATGAGCCTGAGACATAAGTATGAGTTATCAAATGTATGATAAGCCAGGTTGTACGATGCGCAATTCTCAATGGCATAACAAAAAATAGACCAATTCAGAAATTCAACTTCTGTCCTCATAAAAATATTGCCCAGTCTCAGCATCCTTGTAAGAGACGTCTTGACCAATCAAAATCAACCAGAACAATGACGTTCGTAGAATTCCGTTGCATTTCTGAAACAGCCTAATTGACATTTGTAAGACATGGTAACAAAAACTGAAATATCAAACATGAAGTATGTAGTTACTCTCTATAAAAAATTACATTGTATTGCTAGTTAACAGGATACAACATCTGTGATTAATTTTATCAGCTATCACCTATGTTCTCTTTGCAGTCTGAAGATAATAGCATTTTATATCTGACATATGAACCAGTCAAATGTACTTATAAATCTATATATTGTACTCTTTTGGAGCTGTAATTCAGGTTATTTAGCAGTCAACCTAAAGGGAAGTCAGGGTGTTGGTGCTGTGGACGAGAGATTCTGTGGGTCATTGTTACCGCCCAATCTGACCAGTGAAGATTCCAGAATGATTATGACCCTAGACACCCATGGGGCCAGGAGCAGTCGAGGGTTTTCTTCTACATATCAATTTATTACAGGTAATTGGAAGATATTTTGGTTTTTATTGCAGTATACATTATTGAACAATAATTTCCAAAACTGTAAAAACCCACCAGTCTCTCCTGTATTCACCTCATTATCAGGTATATATGAATTGCACCTTTGAGTTTAATTACTTTGTCTTCATCAATATAATATAGGTAGGTATTTATCGGCAAGCTTAAGCATGAGTGGTCAGTAGGCTTCCATTTACAAGGCTACCACCACTATCCAGCCCATAATTTGTCCAGTGGCAGTTTTAAAGTCCCTTCCTTACAGGTCCAATATTCACAGTTTACATATTGATTTGTTAACTTGTTCCTGTCCTGAATAACCATTTAAAAATTTGGTGGGAAAGAAGGGTTTCTCCTGATTTTCCATAGGTTTTGTCTTAGTAGGTTCTATCTACTAAAACCCATTAGGAAACAACAAAGATTGCATAAAAATTTCTGAAATAGCATTTTAACATGTGCTTAATTAATTAACTAATGAACAAGTTGGGGTCCCTGGGCAAAATATTAATGCTACGAAATGGATAAACCCAAAGGAATTCCAGAATCTGACAAATGGCAGAACATGATCAGCGAACATCCTTAATTATCAATGAATTTTTTTTCTAAAATAACACCTAAATTTATGTCACAAAAATCAGCAGACTTTTTAAAATTCATCAGAGTGCCCACTGTCTTGTATGAGATTGAACTGATCACAATCTTAGGGTCTGTTCACACTAAAAAAGCTAATCCAGATTAACTCATGTAAATGTGGATTTAGTCCAATTCATTCACACTTGTTTTGATTTAATCTGGATTAACTTAATCCAAATTATGTTAATCCAGATAAAACTGTAGTGTGAATGCAAAATGTGGATTAAGTCTGACATCATAATTAGTAACGTTACTTTTGGTCTGTTGATATCTACTTTTCAATTTTAATCTGGATTAAGTTAAGCCTCATGCAATCACAATGCTAGTGTGAACAAAAACTGGTTACCTGTATACTGGCTTCAATTGATCTGGATTAAGTTAAGCCTACTTATTCTTGTCAGAATTAATTATGCATATACATGTATTATTGTTTTAAAAATAATGTGTTCGGATTGTTTTGGTGATAAGCAACCATTAGCATTTATTTTGAAGCTACTACAGACCTTGTCTGTTGTTTGAGGAAAAAAAAACAAAAGGCAACATTAAAATAAATACATACCAAATATACGTAACAACTTCTAAACAATAGACTTTAGGGTTTAAATCCACTTTTACCTACAGAAAAACAGAATCTGTTGTATTGATACTTTCTTACACCTGTTATAAGGGCATTTAAAACCTGTTTAGTTTAACATTCATTCCCCAAATTTTGGAGGTAGTTTCCCATAAAAATGTAAAATTATACAGAATTTCTTATTTTACTACATGTATTAGTAGTTAGTACTTTCACTTATTGTTTATGGCACTCACCGCCAGCAGAGCACAGGATATGTATATATATAAAACATGTACCATTCTTTATTCTCAATGCACGCTTTGACAACTTCTAGAAATCAACCATATATTTTGCTTTCTGGACTCTTTCCCTTCAAATTTTTAATCAAATGATTGAACCATGCAACACTCGACATTAAAAATTGTTCTGTTCATGAATCCTGATCGCATTATCTTAGATCTTCCCTCAGTTGGCGTTTGATTTATTTATGTTTGAATTGTCAAAAATTGTTTTTTGTTCAACAAATTTTTGCAACAAAAATGATATTTAACTGAACTAACAAGTAGCCAAACATTTTGTTGGTATTTTTATCATTTGTTGTTTTAGAAAATTTAGTTTCTACAATACATTTCAGGAAATATGCAGCGGCAAGTGGTCAAAATAAAAGGGAAGTGGTGTCTTATGGTGTTGTCTGTTATCAGGGAAATATTCAGTGAAAACTCAATCATACTTATTGCCTAAAATTTATATTTGAGGCCTGTATATTTCATTTTGCTGTCACTTCTGGATATGCATGTATTGCCTAAAACAACTGAAAACAACCAATATAGGATATAAACTCAAAGTCTAAAGGGTGCTGGGTAGTGGGTCGGAATTAGTAGTTGATTTATATTGTGTACGTTCACATACAACTTTGTATCATACAAAAAGTGGTGCACATGTGAATAAGTTAATAATTAATTACATAAAGTTTGTGGGCACTAAAATTGCTCCTTTGATATTTCTGAAATATTTTTGAAGGCAGTGTAAAACAGAAATCAATGCTTTATATCACACATCAATTAAGTGTTTTCACTTAGCACTGTGTCCACTATCTAGCCATTTTGCAGGCACATTTTCCTATTATTGCTATTAGTTGTTGAAATTGAACTGAGTTTCAGCTCCAAAAAGTCAAAGCAAAACTGATTGAACTGTTTCTATTTAAAATCAAACAAAGATGATGTCAGCTTCTGGATCATGTTTGTCAAATGAATTTCTAGCTTGAAATTGCAGTATTACATAATAGTTATTCCATGCAACTATAAAAAAGGCTTAATAATTATAATCTCTTGACCTGCAGATTAGGGAATATTATATAATAATGAATGTAACATTCATAACCCTGTCTAAAGCCAGAATTGCCTATTAGATACAGAATTGATTTGAATTTACTACGGAGAACATCTTTTTTACCTGCTGACTGTAGCTTTATTGTTAATGGTAGGCTAAGATTTTAATGAAAATGATAAATGGTTTTTAAATAGGTTTTATCTTAATGTTCCTAGCCTACACTGTTCATGTAAACTATTGGCACCAGCTTTTCAATTATATCACTGCATATTTCTGGAATGTTTAGGCTAAATTCTTTGCTTGTTTTTGTTTAGTTCAACTTTTTTATAGATTTTTATTGTGACTTTTCATACATATATAAATTTGCACATTTTATAGGTGTATAATGAAGACAGTATGCTAAAATATCCATGTTACCAAAAGGTCATTCATCCATTTCTGTCAAAAAAGTTAATTTCTTTTGTGAAGTGCATCTCTACAGAGGAGATCACTGTCTATAAAGGCCGGTTAAGAAAAGCCATGATGAACTGCCTGTTATAAACAGGCTTGACTGCATAAAATTTTCATGAAACAGACATTGTCTGAGATATTTCAGTGCTTATATCAAACTGACATGCCTGCTGTCTTCTACATAAAGCATTAGACACATGCATTATGTGGTTACATATAACAATATGTCTCTTTTAGTCTTTACAAATTACCTAACTCTTGCTAAATCACTTGCAGCTCTGAATATTTATGATATGAGGAAATATCAGTTAAAAATATACAGATTATCTGTACCTGTCTGAAGATTCTACCTCGTTCTGAACAAATGAAAACCCATTTCTACAAGCAAAGTCCATGTTTAAAAATATATGATATATTGCTAATGATACTATCGAAATTGTCAATTTAAACGAATCTTTTGAATTTGTTTGCTATGTAATGTTTTCTCTCTAAAATTTCAAATTATCTCCCCTACTTTAACTTTATTAATGGCACTGTCTTTGTGATTTACCTCTCATTACATAGAAATAATTATAATTTTGTAATAAAAAAATGCATATCATTCACATTGCTTGCTCTTTCTCTTTGCATATCAGTAAATTTGTATCAAGGAACAGGTGGCTGTAAATTAAGTCATATTGGGAGGTTTTCTGCCTGATAACTGCACATACAGCTCACAACATATTTGATTGTGTTAACATGCCAAAAACAACATCATAGTACATCAAACTTTATTTTTCTTGATGCTACATCATTGTTAACATAGCAGAAACTTGATTTGAAAATAAAACATGTCATTGCTTCATACCTGTCTTGACACACTAAATATGCAATTTGAACAGATATATCTTATCAGGGAATGAGTCTTATCAATCACAAAATCATGTTTTCAAGTTGTTATGATTTTTCTACAATGTTTCTTCCAATGGCTGACTTGTAGCCAGATATACATCTAGAATATGACATTGTATGCAGCATACTTCTCACCACTCATTCCCTTAGTGGCAATTTATGCCACATTTCTTACAATCTTACAAAAATTGTTTCTTTATTGACAAGAGCACAATTCATTAAAAATTTTTTTTAATTGAACTTCTTTTTTTTTAGATTTTGGAATACCTGGTTTTAGTCCAGAGGATGGAAAGTGTATATTTTTGTATGAGAGCCAGAGGTCAAAAGATGGGACATTTAATTCTCCATACTATCCAGCTAACTATCCTGATAATACTAAATGTGAATATATATTCCGTCCTGCAACAAGTGAACGACTTCTGATCTCATTTTATGCCTTTTCACTGGGAAAGATAAAGCCGTAAGTATTTAAACCACAACCTCTTTAAATTGTTTGATTCATGTTGTTTTTTTAAGATGTCAGACATTTAAATCCATTATCAGCTTTATCAGCTGCCTCAACTGTCAAGCATTTTTTACCACACCACTTTCACGTATATTTGTCCAGAGTAACCAAATCTACTATTTTCAGTATGCTAAATTGGTGAATCCATATGTTTATTAATGCAGTTTTTGACAAAAATAATTATTTCCTCTCATATTTTTCATTTTCAACAGGTGTTCTGAACTTTCCGATAATATTGTGATAGACCAGCATGATTTACGAGGTAATTATACTCGTATCAACACTTACTGTGGTAACGTATTCCCTGGACCAATCGTTGGAGAGATCGGCAAGGAAATCAGAGTTGTCTTCCATTCTAGAAGAGGCAGTCGACATGCCGGGTTCCATGCAAGATATGAATTTCTAAATGGAAGATTAAGAAGTAAGATTCTGTGACTTTACTAGTACTTTATATTTATTTTGATATACAAGGAAAATGTCAAACTACAATCTTAAAAATTGTGAAACCTACTCATTTTATTACATATACATGAACACCACATCAGAACATCAGAAACAGCAATAAATACAGTATCAAAACAAAAGAAGTGAGTTACATTGAAATATACTAAATGTACCTCACTTCATAAAAACTGGGCACTGAAGTGGTCTCCAGAGCTCATCCTCAGAGCTGACATAGTGCAATCCCCAGATGGCAGATAGTGGGAACCCTCTGTGTGAGTACTGCTAGGTCATAATATGAAAAGACTGACAAGGCCATGGACCATAGTGGGTGACATGTTTAGAGAATGCCATCCTCCATGCAAGTAAAAGATCCCTTTTGTAGATTTTGAAAGAGAAGGGTAATGCTGCTATAAAAGGCTAATTTTTTCATTTCTTCTCATCCCTCTAATTTTCTAGTGGCATTCAAAAGCTGTTGCCCTGTTGTGTCCCGGACCATCTTCTCTTTGGGTAATTTAGATAATTGTTGAACTTGTTCTTGTCCTGAATATCCATGAAATATTTGCCAATGGATGTTAAGTAATCAGCAATTAATCAATCAAACACTGCATAAACATCATAAGATTTTACTGTCTCTTTTTGGTGAGCCCATATTTACAGCGTAATCACAGTTGGACAGAACTGTTTTGTCAACAAAACAAAAACCAAGTCAACCATGAGAAAACCTGTGTCAAATGAATTCGATGGCAAATTATACACTTGCTATTTTCAACACCTCCAGTTTTTAGTTCATTTAGTGACTTGGATCTTAGTACATTGGAATATTGGTTGCAGGGTTGGGTTTCTTTCTAAATAGATATTTCATATTTTTTACACAAAAAGATGTTTTCTACAAGTTTTATATTAGAAAAAGTACTTTGTCCTTCAAGAACAATTCTTATTGCATAAATTTAAACATTAGTTGTATCTGACTTTTCAGAATGTGGAGGGAATATCACATCATTTGGGGGAGGAGGGTTGATAAAAAGTCCTGACTATCCAGAGAAATATAAAAGTTATTCATTATGTCAGTGGATCATTAGAGCCAGCAACAGGAAGAACCACATTCTGGTTGTCTTTGACTTCTTCCATATAGAGGGCAAAACCAGCGAGGAAGGTAAATTTTAATTGAAAAAGAAATTATAGCTTTTGGTTTTTGTTTTCCTTGATTGGTTTATTTATTTGGGAACATAAAAAATGGTGCCGTGAAATTTAAATTTCCATTTTCAAAGTATTAGATATATATGCATTACATAAATTTATTGAACTAAAAGATGTCCAGTAAGGGCCATTCATTTAAATTGTGTGTACCAGGGTTGGAAGGCAAGTTTGAGGTATACCAAAAACCAACAGAAATTAAATAAAAAATACATGGCCATAATAAATGTTATCATTAATTTGCAGCAATTTCCTTTTGATTTCTACTGATCATTAATTCCTGTACAGCTCTTCATGCACAAATAAAAAAATTATTGGGTTGTTGTAAAGGATAATGTCACATTGTCAAGCATTAATGTCACATGCTTTATCTTTATGCTCAACTTTTCATGAATTAAATATACCCAATGTCATTTATAAAACCAAACAACTTCTTGTTGTCATAGGTTGAAATGAAGTTGATCTTGCATGAAATGATGTAAAATGTGACATTTTCAGCTTGATAATGCTTTTATATGAATTACCTTATACTGACTTTATTACGGAAAATATTCAGTGAACCCGTAGGGACATACAAAAACCAATTAGAATAACAAAAGTTGCCCTACTACACACACTTAAATGAAAATAGTTCTAATGGTTGATTATTCTTTTATTAGAGTTACTATCATACCTCAATGATAAAATGAGATTTATCATGATTTTTCACAATTATAAACAGAATAATATGTCTACTTTTTTTTCTGTATAACAGATTCAGTAGCAAGCTGTAAAAATGCTGTGATGAGAGTGTATCAAGATTTATCCCAGCCAGGCACAGAACTGTGTGGCATGCAGAAGGAACAGCTCTTCCTCTCAGTTAGAGATTATCTAAAATTAGAGTAAGTTACAAAAAAATATACACAGAAACATAGAATTTTACACTATCAATGACTAACAATGTAAGATTTTGTTTCTCTAACTCAAAAAGGGAATTATTTTGTCATTTTAAATGAAATTACTGTCAGGAAACACCTTCTGTAGAATGAGAAATGCTTTCAATTTCTGCTTAATTGCATGTGGTTTGTTAACTACTTTTTAACAACTGGACAAGTGGTGTGAAAATCAGACATGATTTTTCCCCCGTTTTAAAACAGAACTCACCTTTTTTTAACAGGAATTTCCAGTACTGTTTTTTTTTTTTACAAAGTATGGCTTTCGATTACCTATTTCCTTTTTTTCTACCCTGGCAAAATCATGTATGGAAAATTGCAGAAGAATTAAAGAACCAGAAATTCTGCATATTATATAAAATCTAATTTTTCTCTTCATTTCATTAAAGATATTCCTCTTGTAAACTAACAAAAAAAGCATTTGCTACTGGCTTATTGTTGAAGGTCCTTGAATAATTGCAATAACAGCACTCATTGAATTGTATTTACATCATTTAATTTTACATTTACAAGGTAAGCACATTCTTTTATAACCAATATACCAAGCAAGTTTATAAGTGTCTTTGATATTAGGCTGCTTAATGATATTTTTGGCCAACAGTTTTTCTGCCAAAATATAATATAACCCTACAATTAATTATTGCTTTGTCATATTTCAGATTTGTTACATCAGCACGAGCTTTAGGAGCTAAAGGATTTAAAATAACTTGGACTGAGGTTCATCAGACAGGTTTGTTCTTTAGGATTACTGTGATAAACAGAGATAAATAATTATTCTTAAAGTTGTTTTATCTTTGCTTAATTATTTTAAAGTTTAACTTAAAAGGATCTGCTCTAGAAACTTACATCAATGGAAAAATAATGGCATGTTTTTGCCCCTCTTAAACTTGAAGAAAAAAATTTTTTCTTTAAAACTTGCAAAATATTACCAAAATCAAGCAAATTTTATGAAATAATCATTCTGTTTATAAAAACATTTTTAGTATTATGCAGCCTTCAAATCCATATCTGTTATCCACCCAATTCTTAGTGATTCGATAGGTATTAATAGGATGTTATCAGACAAATACTGCTTCATTGGCATGAAAGGAAATCGAGAGAGTTCCTGGGTGTAAGGCGCAATGTTATTTACTTTCTGTTACAAGGTACCTGCCGTGGGTTTACATGTGCCAATTCTAGATATTGTATTGATGAATCACTGAAGTGTAACGGACTTCCAAACTGTGGACAGATGAAGTGTGACACCAAAGAAAAATGTAGTAATTTTGATCCCTCTGATGAAACAGTTGGATGTAAGTTTATTACCTCCCCTTCCCCTCAGGTTGTTTCCTAGAAATTTAAAGAGCCTGCGAAAACAGTTCTTTGTTTCTTTTTTTGTTTCTTTTTTTTAAGCCAACAGTTCTTTGTTTTAAATGAACAATTACTTTAAAATCTTAAAAAGTTTCTTTAACAAAAACAAATTCCATATATTTATATGTGAGAAAATATAATGTGTAAATGTCAATAAATGAGTCTCTACCATATCTGCAAAAAAACAATTGCTACCCAAAGTGCATTTTGTGACAAAATTTTGAGCACAACTTCAGGCTTCTCAAGTTTCCACCTGCCTTGGCAAAATAACTGTTAGATCTTAGACCTATTATTTTCTGTGATTTTTGTTGTAGTTAATTTTAGGTTGATAGGATTTACAGCTGTAGAAATGTAATGCATCTTGGATTTTTATTTTTCATTCAGTAATTTCAAATAATCTTTTTTTGTCAATTATTATCATGATTTTATAAATGTTTTGTAGCTATAATATATTTTTATAATTTTAATTAGTGGAAACTACAAAATATTCCATTTCAGACTAATTTGTATAACATTATTGTCTACATCTAACTATAAATCAGAATCTTTCTTTAGGCAATAGGTGTACAGTGGTATACATTACTGCTAAGGGTAAATCTATTATTCTTTTTCTGGTTGAAAAAGCCAATCTCTTCTCTTGAAATTTTAAGTTGAAAGAAAAGGACCAATTTCTCTAGAATTTGAACATTTTAAATGAAATGGAGTATTTTCTGGTTACTTTTTTGCAACATTGGTCAACCAGAGATTTTATGCTATATTTCTTGAACATACCTTTTAACTTTCACAACTTGCCCCGGAGGCTCCTGCTTTTTTTGCAATGTTTCTCCCATATTAATGTACTCCTGCACACAACATGAAAATCTTGTATGAAAATGTTCCTCCCACATCAACTCACGCAGCATAATTATGTCAAATATTTTTTAAAATCTGTCAGCATCTTTGTTTACCCTGGTTTAATAGCTGATCAATCAGCAATTTTAGGCAATTGTTCTAAAAGTGTTATTGGGTAGCTCATGATTTTTCATGACCTAGCAGGATGGCCACATCTGTTTACAAAATCCAATGCATGACAACATATATTGTAGTTTAAAATGATTTGTTTTTTGAGTATTCAGTCTTTTTCACAGTTGCAACTATGTCAGAAACGATATGAAATTGAAATATAAGACACTTTAGTGGAAAACAATTTTTCCCCATGTTGTATGATGCCTGATAGCAATGAAGACACTGAGAGTATTTTTCAATGCTAAAAATCCAAACTGACGTGATCTGAGCTCAATAATGATACTCTCTGCTACATAGTCTGTGCTAATCAAAACCAGGATGTCAACTGCTGTTATTACAGTATACTTTAGTCAGCCAAACAGTCTGTTGTAATATATCAGAGAAATATTATTTAATGAAATAATCAAAGTACTGACGTACTTGCCTATTCAAGTGATCCGATCGACATGTTCAGTATCTCTATGTCTATTTGACTCAGACTATTGCATATTCCACGGACGTATATTTATAAAATTGTTAAAGGCTCTGAATGTTTTATTGTTAATGAATTAAGTCTTATTTCAATAAAAAAATGTTCAAATAACATTTTTTCATTCAGAAATGTCCTTACACAAAGTGGGAGATCTCCCACTAGTTGTGACTGGTGAAGGTTAACAGGTATGCTTCACTTCCAGAAAATAGCATAAACTGCGGTTACAGTGATTTTTTTAATATTATTTATTTTATCTCTGTCTCTCCATACAGGTGGTATTGGGAGAGTCCATTACTCTCTGTACCTCACAATAATATTTCTGATTAGTACTTGGTTATGACAGGTAAGAGTGGAATGATCCAAGATGCATGACAATAGATAATGTTATATATCTGCGATTGTTTTTGTGCATTCTTTCTGTTTCAGCTTAAAAAATTGGCATTTTAAAAATGAATGGAATAAATTCAAGAAGATTTTCTTGACTCGGTAATCTCCTGCATTTAAAAATGCTGTTGTTCTTCATGAAATTTCTATTTATATTTTATTAGTCTTGAATTGGTGACAGTACAATGGACGTGCAAAAAGTCTTCAGTCAGTTTTAGTTAAACTACATATTTCATATAAACCAGATTTATAAAAATATTGTTAAGTCATTTACCATCCAATTTGAAGAAAATATTTACCACTAAATACAGAAAATGATACAGTTTCATTGCATATTTTGATATAATTTTGAAAGAATCAGTAAAAAAAAGATTGTTTTAGTGTTAAAATTCCCATGATAAGTTTTAAAATTGTTTTTTGTAAACAACAAATCATAAGATAATTACAATGAAATTATATAATATTCTGGCTATAATGCTAAATTTTTTTTAAAATTGATCAAGGAATGCCTTCACAATAATTTTTTGAAAAATTGTGGTTTTATATGAAATATATAATGAAAAATTACTATGTTAGAACACTTTTTCCAGCACGTCTGTATAATTACCACAGGACCAGTTTTTCTTTTAAATGGCATCAAAATAGAAAGTTTGCTGATGTTTTAAAAGCTGCTAGCATGTTCCATATAATACAAAATTTATTAATGACTAAACAGGTCCAACCATTACTGAATCTGTTACCAAGGACCCACTAGGTATGTACATGTGCTGACATCCATTACTAACACAATAACATTGTTTTCACTTCAAACTACGAGAGAATTAATATTTTATGCAATGTCAGTTTGCTTTTTTTTTCATATACAGGTGATTTGCTAACCAGAATAAACTATCAGATTTAAAGTTTTAGAAGTGTATGTTTTACTAGAACCATACACAATGTAGTTCTGACTGGTTCACAATGTAGATGAAAACTGATTTATTTATAAATGTAGATTTCAGACAGTTTTACCACTAGTATTAACCACATGTATTAGACACTAAAAGTAATATTTAATGATACCAAAAACATAAAAATTAAATTAAAAAAATGCTTGATTCTTGAGATTTATCACATTACACATTACCCGAGTTTTTATTTACAACATTTTTTTAAATTTAAAATTTTTCTGAATTTTTGCTTTGTTTTATATGTAATAAGCCAGTAAAACAGATATTTGTGACAGTAAATTCCTAGATTGATGTCAGTAACTTGTCAAACACAGTACAGTTATCTCCATCCTAATATTACCATTCTTAAGATTTTAATAATTGCAAAACATTGTTTGCCTCTTTGTCGTAGCATTGCCAATGGTTTTAACGGTAGATTGTGGAATTTAGATTGGTTAACATCCAGTCAAATTTAATGTTACATCAAAATTGCATTAAAATGGGAAAATTTTACAGAAAATTTATTTAAATTCTCTAAGAGGGTGGTACAGGGGGGGGGGGTCCAGCGCACGTACGTACGAGAAATAAAATGTCTTATCACGAGGAACAAAAAATTAGAAAATGGCTTGCACGTTGCATTTTGATCAAGA
>JARWCS010000050.1:2442003-2453042 GCA_034783895.1 Geukensia demissa
TAGGAGATGTGGCATGATTGTCCATGAGACAGCCACCCACCAAATGACAGTAGAATTTAAACTTCTACAGGTCCCAGGTCTAGCAAAAACACAGGTGACTTTTTCAGGCCTCACTTTATTTTCGTGTCTAGAATCATTAAAAACCTGCTTTACAAATATCTTCTGCACCAAATAGCAGAACATGAAATGTCCAAAAGTTGAAAACCTAATGAAAGCACAGTAATATTTATTAAAAAAAACAAAAGAAACCATAGCTGTATGTTTTATATATCTGTATTGTTTATTTGAATATTCCAGGATGTGTGTATCTCAGCTGTTAAAGAAAAAGATATTGAAGCCAAACTTAAACAAGTGGTGAATGACTGGAGTGCACAGGACTTCCAATTCACATCTTTTAAAACTAGAGGGGAACTGCTTCTTAAAGGTAATATTTTGATTATTGTTGACATGGAAAAACTTTATTAAACTATTTTATGATAAGAATTCTATCATATAACAGAATTCAGATTTAACAAAAAATAAAAATTATCTGTTATAGTTATAGAATATTTATTTGTTTCATATGTTACACCCAGTAGAAAGATTGGATTTATTTTTACAAAGCAAACCCATACAAGGGACTTCATGTATAGATGTTCAACTTGAAGACATTTGTTTGTGAGAATTGTTTACATACTTTTTGAATTTTTGTGTAAAAATAAAATAAATACGAAAACTACATTATGTAATTACTAGGTGACACTACCAGTGAGACAGTGGCCTTGATGGAAGACAGTTTAATGGTGCTGGGTTCCCTACTCAGTAACAGATACAATGCTCCATTTAAACCTAAGATTCAGGAATGGGTTCAGAAACTGACTGGGACTACAGAAATCATAGAGAATTGGCTTATTGTACAGAACTTATGGATCTATCTAGAGGCTGTCTTTGTCGGTGGAGATATTGCCAAACAGTTGCCACAGGTATGTATAAACAAGTTTTCTTACAATTCATTGACCATTTAGGCTTATTGACCTATTGACCTGTAGAATCAAATTATGGCTTTATTATTTGTTTCATATACTTAGGTGTTAAACCCAGCTTTCATTATTTTTCAGATTTATATTTATTTTTTCTTAAAATTACCAGTTGGTTACAGAATAAGCACATCTAATTCTAAAATAGTAATAAAAGTAAAAATTTATGGAGATTTTTTTAAAAAGCAAACCCACTGAAACAAATTAAATGGTCTTTGTTGACAAATATGTTTGAAGATGTATATACCAAATTCTTTCAGGAAGCCAAGCGTTTCAGCAACATTGACAAGTCTTGGATGAAGATCATGCAGAAAGCTCACGAGAACTCTAACGTTGTTCAGTGCTGTGTGGGAGATGATACTCTCAGCCAGTTACTGCCACATTTACTGGAACAGTTAGAAATCTGTCAGAAATCCTTGACTGGTTACCTAGAGAAGAAACGTCTTGTCTTCCCCAGATTCTTTTTTGTCTCAGATCCAGCTCTGCTTGAAATCCTTGGTCAGGCCAGTGACTCACACACTATTCAGGTAATACTTAGACATTTTCTCAATATTATTTTTTTTAAAATTGCTTGGTATTTGGAATTAAAGTCAGTGTTGTGAAAATTTGTGAAAGATGCAATCTGAGAAAATGCAGAAATAGTGTTTATAAGTTTGTTTAAATGTTAAGATAACAACTGGGATTGTATGTATGCAATTTACCGTTTCATACCGTTAGCATATTCTTATAAATTATTTAAGTGAATTCAAATTCATATGTGGTAAAATTTAGGCAGATGAATCAGAATTTTACATAGATAAAATTTGTATGACCATTCCAAAACCAATTGTATTGCAGTGCACCGTAGTAATTTACACAATATTTTTTTCAGGCACATTTGTTGAGTGTATTTGATAACACCAAAACAGTGAATTTTGATGAGAAAGTGTATGACAAGATTTTAGCACTCAACTCCCAGGAAGGTGAAAATGTTTCACTAGAGGAGCCAGTCATGGCACAGGTAAGGCTGTATTCAATAGGTTCAACTCTTATTGTTCTCTCTTAAAAGGGAGGCATTTATCAATTTATGAACATTACTGCAAGTCACAGGAATTTCAGAGATCTTGTTAAATAGGATAAAAAAAATATTATTAGAGAAAAATAACTTGGAGGAATACATGTGGTAATTGCAAACTAACATGTCACATTATTTTACACATTCATAACTTATTCAATGTAAGCACTTTACAATTATAACTATTATGATATTGATGCCATTCTTCACACAAAAATCTTTGCACAGTATGAAGGTATTGTTTCTGCTGGAATCTTTTTATAGAAAACATGAGAAAAAGAGAAATTGACTTGTGTAAAGTTTTATTCTTAATATACATCCTAATTTCTGTCAGCAATAGTATTTGAAATAATGTAAGATAAATTTGCTAATGTTAACATTTTGTAGGGTAATGTAGAGATCTGGCTGGGAGAACTTTTGAGGGTGTCAAAGAAGTCTATCCATAGTATTATAAGATCAGCAGCCATATCCATCTCAGATCCAGGATTTAAACTCATTGAATTTGAAAATATGTTTCCAGCACAGGTATGTTCATAAATCAATACCACGGTTGCCTTTTCAAGCACAGATGTATCAAAGGTTTTTATTTCTATTTAATGAAAGCAAAGGTTTATAAAATTTTGGGATATGAATGAGAAAAAGCTAATGTGTTTTTAGCAGAAAAAGCCTATTGAATGTGACATATATTTACCTTGGATTTTTATATACAATCAAACCTTACTCTAACTCAAACATTACTGGTATTTCAAACAACTTACACTAACTCTAGCTCAAACATTACTGGTATTTCAAACAACTTACACTAACTCTAACTCTAACATTACTGGTATTTCAAACAACTTACACTAACTCTAACTCAAACATTACTGGTATTTCAAACAACTTTTTAAAAAGTCCATTTTCATATTCCTCATATTAGGTGCACAGGGTCCTTAAAAAAAAACCAGGAGTATTTATTAGGATTTGCAAAATCTTGAATTCTTTCAAGTCTTTGTTTGAAGTTTTTTTTAATGTTTTTGTTGTTTAGAATAGCCCTATACGAAGAATTATCGTTTTCTTCCGTACTTTAAATATCTCTTGATATCATATTGGCATTTTCTCAAAGAATTTTCTGTTCTTCAATCTTGAAAAGCTTTGCAATGGTAAGTGATCATGTGTGTTTTTAAATAATTCAAGTAACTTGAACCGTTTGAATAGGTCTCTTGAATGTTTGACCTACTGATGTTGAAATGTCAGTTTTATAATGTTGACAGTTATGATGTTATATGTCATGGTATAAAAAGTATTAATCCAATCAAGGTGCCTAAAGGGGCGAAAAGTGCATCAACTAATATGGTGATTGCTAGACAGTTGTATATGTTTTATATTTTGCCTATTTATTACGATAGGTTGGGTTACTGGGAATCCAGATGTTGTGGACAAGGGATTCAGAAGATGCCCTTAACAATGCTAGAACAGACAAGAAAATAATGCAAAACACAAACCAGAAGTTCTTAGACATTCTGAATGAATTGATTCAAATGACCACTACTGAACTGACTAAACTAGAGAGGACGAAGTTTGAGACCTTAATCACCATCCATGTCCATCAAAAAGATATCTTTGATGATCTGGTATGTGTAATGTCATACAATAGTTTACACTAGTAGATGAATATATATTTTTATTGTTCAAAAAGTTATAATTTCAGATTTAAGTGTTAGTAAGCAAATTTAAGTTTATTTAACAATATTTAAAAAAGATACTGTAAACCAACTTTCTTTCGCGACTTTCGCAGTAGATTAAGGAATCGCGAAAGTTTATATCCGCGAATAAGTTGAATAAATTCCTAGTGTAATTCAACACTATAGCGGAAATGTGCAATTAACCTGAATTTAAATCTATTTAATTAAATTAATTGATATCGTTCTTAAATCAAAAATCATTTTAGAAGTTAAAAAAAAAACGATAAATGACCATTAATGGTTGATTGCATTGAAAGGTTAAATTTTTATACAAATTACTATATTGATTAGAACAAAGTGGTTAGACAGGTCATAGTGTTATTATAAAAATTTATTAGTGCCGGATTAAGGAGTTGAAAACTTTCGGAATACACATTTAAAAGATAATAATTTTCCAGATTTTAGGATGTCAAAATAAACAGTTTCAACTCTACAACTAAAAGGCTTAATATATATTTTAAAATCAATTTTAAACAGACACATAACTTATTTTAAAAATGCAAACCGAAAAAAAAATGCGCAAAAGTTTCTCAACCAATATAAGAATCACAAAAATAAATCTCCGTAAATCTCATCGAAACGCGAAAATTAAAAGCCGTGAAAAAAGTTGGTTTACAGTACATTAAGAAAATTGAAAATTGCAAAAGAATCAGAAAAAAAATCAGATACCAAAACCATGATTAACAATTTTTTCAAGACTTAACAAAATTTCAGATTTCTTACCTTTATTGATTTCTTAATATTTTACTGTGATACTTTAATACATCAAAATAGAAAGAAAACACCTTCTAGATCTCTTAATTATGAATAAAAAATTTCACATCATCTTTTTATATTTAAACATGAATGATTTTTCTTTTTAATAGGTAAGGATGCACATCAGATCCCCAAATGATTTTGAGTGGCTGAAACAATCCAGATTTTACTTCAAAGATGATACAGACACTTGTTTGATCTCCATCACTGATGTAGACTTTGAGTATCAGAATGAGTTCCTGGGTTGTACAGAACGTCTTGTCATTACCCCACTTACTGACAGGTACTAAACAGGATAAACAAATAAAATATAACAAATTCAGAATTAATGCATTAAATGCATTCCTTTTTGTCGAATTGTTTTGAAACATTGAAGAACTTCAGAAATGTTGAATGTACATATAGTTGTCTTAAAACAGCTGTTTCTGCCTCATGGCAATTTTTTTCCAGCATATTACTGCTTTATCAGAATTTTGAGCATACACATGATTCTTGCAAAATATGTTTGTATAGTGTTTTAAATTTCTTGGCAATAAAATGAAATTTACAGAAGTTTCTTAAGGTGACTGAAAATAGCCCCACATGGAAAAACATGATTCAGCGGTATTGTATGTTTAGAAAAATTGCATGTTGTTATGGTTATAGTTTACATCTATGTTTTGAAATTTACAACTTTAACAGAGAATTAACAAACCAAAAATAATTTTAATAATTAAAAAAAAAAAATTCTGCCAGGTGTTAAAAATCATTTAAATGAACAAATACTGCCTCCCTTGCTTTATAATTTAAAAATCACCTGACAGCAAAATTGAATTCAAATTTATGAATCTGACTGTTAGGTTAATCTAAACATGTTTTTAAATTTTTTTACCAAAACATGTATTTAAAATGTTTTTAACTAAAAAGATAAGAAACATTATATTCAAAATAGTCATGATCGAAAATACCCCGCTCAGCTTGGTAATGGAATACAAACAAGTCCACAGTCATTGATAATAAAACATTTAATTGCTTTATAGATGTTACATCACCTTAGCCCAGGCTCTTGGAATGTCCCTCGGAGGAGCTCCAGCTGGTCCTGCTGGTACTGGTAAAACAGAGACCACCAAAGACATGGGTCGTTGTCTGGGAAAATATGTTGTTGTATTTAATTGCTCTGATCAGATGGACTTCAGAGGTCTTGGACGTATCTACAAAGGTATAAGTTAACACCATACTAACTTCAATAGGTATCTAACTTGCATTATAACTGCTTTATGAACACTCAGGTAGAAAATTCCTTCTCGGTATTTACAGTGATTTATTTGCACCAGTTGACAGTAATTTCAGGGAATTATATTAATATTTTGTGTTCTTGACACATGTCTAGTTTAAAACTTATACTTTTTGCAATTCTGTAAAAGTAACATCCACAAGTGACCAATAAGGAATTCCAGTACATTGTATTGGCTTCTTTAGAATTTCCTCCAAACACAGTGTTTGATACTTATTACTTAATACATGTATCATATAGCCGTATTAAATATATATATGAAAAATGATAATGTGAACACACTTGTTCTGTGCAACATAAATGCTTGATATACATTGATATTTCCTAGAATTTAACCGGAAATATTTTTAAAGCAGATTGATTTTATGAACACCTTGATACATGTTTCAGGTTTGGCTCAGTCTGGGTCGTGGGGATGTTTTGACGAGTTTAATCGTATTGAGTTGCCTGTATTGTCTGTGGCTGCCCAGCAGATTGCCATCGTGTTACAGTGTAAGAAGGAGAAGAAGACACAGTTTGTCTTCACTGATGGTGATGTTGTAGACTTTGACAAAGAATCTGGTATCTTCTTAACCATGGTAAGAATTCATCAACTTGACAACATTGGAACTGGTATTAAAAAAAAATTTCAGATTATTGTTTCTCTATAATCATTCCTGTTATTATATTACAAAAATAAACAAATTATGGTTTATTTATTTTTTTGTTTATTTATTTTAGAAAAACAAATTGTTGCTGTTTTATTATTACACATTCAAATAGACCATGTTATGTTATAATGAAAAGAATAATAAACCAGAAGTTAAATGGAAAATGAAAATACCGGTATAAAAATAGGATACTGTAAATTCAGAAATTATTGCGAATAATGCGACAGGATGCAAATCGCAATAATTAGAACTCGCATTTGCTAGTTGTTTTCTGTTACAGGATTAACTAAATTGCAATATTAAAATTCGCATTATCACCAACATCGCAACTTTCGCAATAATAAATGCATGCAATATTTTCTGAATTTACAGTATGCTATCGCATATATATATTATATTATATAAAAAGAAGTTTTGTCTTGACTAAAGCATTCTACATTATTTTACAGAACCCAGGTTATGCTGGTCGTCAAGAGTTGCCAGAAAACTTGAAAATCAACTTCCGTACAGTAGCTATGATGGTGCCTGACAGAGCTATCATCATTCGTGTCAAACTTGCCAGTTGTGGTTTCCAACAGAACGTTGTTCTTTCTAAAAAATTTTACACCTTATACAAACTCTGTGAGGAACAGTTGACCAAACAGGTCCATTATGACTTTGGTTTAAGAAACATATTGTCTGTGTTACGTACTCTTGGAACTTTCAAGAGGGCAAACCCTGATGACCCGGAGCCTATGGTTGTGATGAGAGTATTGAGAGACATGAATTTGTCCAAGTTGGTAGATGAAGACGAGCCTTTGTTTATGTCTCTGATTGATGATTTGTTCCCTGGTATTACCCTGGACAAGGCTGGATACCCAGACGTTGAAGCTGCTATTGCCAAAAATGTAAGTAATCTTACAAAACAATGTTACTTTCATTTAAAATAGTTTTCTTCTTGAGAATAATAATGTTACCCTTACCATAACAATTACCTATAAGATTGATAATACTTAGGGCTTTTTCAGAATTGAGAGTATGGGGATGTTGGAAGGCACTTCTATTATAATTTGATAGTTGGGTGTTATTTCAAAAACATTTGCCAAATGCCAATTAAAATTTGATGAATGGTGGATTGGAATAATGGAATAAAACGTTTTCACCAATATGACCATGTAGTGTTCAAATCTCTGAAGATGATTACAAAGGGCTAAATCAAGATTTTGTTAAAATTGTATTTGCAGTAACAATTGAGAATTGCTCTAGTAAATAAAATGCTCCAAATTTAGTGAAAAATCAATTTCAATGGATCCCATGCATTATGAGATATAAAGCACATCATAGGATCAGCAAATTACATGGTTAAAACTTATAAATAATGCAATGCACAAAAAGTTAAAAATTGATACCTGTCAAATATTCTGTCTAATGTTCTTTATAAAGTTGACAGAGTAGGATTAATTATTAGAGATGGCTTGGAAGAATAGAGTTAACAAGTTTTAATTTATTTTTAGATTACTGACTCAGGACTGATTCAGCACGATCCTTGGGTGTTAAAACTTATCCAGTTGTATGAGACCCAGAGAGTAAGACACGGAATGATGACCCTAGGTCCAACTGGTGCTGGTAAAACCAAATGTATTCACACATTGATGAAGGCCATGACCGACTGTGGAGAACCCCACAGGGAACTGAGAATGAACCCTAAAGCCATCACAGCCCCTCAGATGTTTGGTCGACTGGACGTAGCGACCAACGATTGGACTGATGGTATCTTCTCAACACTATGGAGGAGAACACACAAAACAAAGAAGGTAGAACCTAATTTCCACAGAATTTTGCTATGCTGTAGATTTGTAAATAAAACTTATATTTCAGGTTAAATGCAATTCGAAGTGAAATATCTGACATTGGTAGTGTCAAGAAACAATTTACATCTAAATATCTGATGACTGGAATTTTTTATAAGTCTTATATTGTTGTCACTAGCTTTGACATGATGAGAGTGAGCTGTCTGAAATAATAATGTGAAATATAAAGACATCACCCATGTTCATGATTGAAAAAATATGCAAACCAATATACCATATTTTTCTTAATATAAAATGAGAATTTTTTCTTTTAAATGGATATTATCCCCATAAATAGTCTTTGGGGAAAATTTGATTAGATCTGTAGTCCAAAATTATATATATTTACATCATTCAAGTTTTTTTTCCACTAACCAGAAATCAATGGCAAAAACAATTCAATATAAACTCTTCTCTGTTTAAATCAGGGTGAACATGTCTGGCTGTTACTGGATGGACCAGTAGATGCTATTTGGATTGAGAACTTGAACTCTGTGCTGGATGACAACAAAACATTGACCCTGGCCAATGGTGACAGAATTCCCATGGCACCAAACTGTAAAATTATATTTGAAGTCCACAACATTGACAATGCCTCACCAGCTACTGTATCCAGAAATGGTATGGTCTTCATGTCCAGCTCTATCTTGGACTGGAATCCCATCATCAAAGGTAAATATCAAATCAGGTTGCCTAAGGCAGTATCAAATCTTGTATCAGGTTCTCATATAAATGTAGACTGATAGTAAATAGGTTCAATGTCTATAATATAAATGATTCCTGTATGGTTATAAACCCTGGTAAATTATTTATGGATAATCTTATATTGAGGGTTTGAAAGTGATGATTCACCATCAGAATTGTGCTTAAGTTTATTAGCCATTCCAACAACCATGATATACTAGGTAATTGTTCGAATTGATGTTGTGAAATAAATTGATTGTATAAAGATATACACCTCTTTCAGGATGGCTTCTGACCAGACCAGCATCCCAACAGGACGTTCTTTTCCAGTGCTTTGAAGACACTTTCTTCTTGTTGTACAGCTTTGTTGTGCAAAAACTTTTCCCCAAAATGCAGGTATGTTGAACTTGGTGAAGAAATATTTGCTTTCAGATTACTAAAGAAATATGAATAGATTTTGTCATTGAAAACTGACATAGGCAAATTTATATTGTAAGATATTTTTACTTGAAGAGGGGTAGAATATCTCATTGTGAAAAGAAATTAAAGAATGTGAAACGATGGCTACATTAAATGTACAGTGAAAGTTTGCTTGCTCAACCTTGAATAACTCAAACACCATAGATATCCTAAACACCACAGTTATCTCAAACACCAGGGATATCTTAAACACCACAGATATCTCAAACACCATGGGTATTTCAAACACCACAAATATCTCAAAAAACCATGGATATTTCAAACACCATGGATATCTCAAACCCCATGGATATTTCAATCACCTTGATATCTCCAACACCTCAGATATTTCAAACAAGATTGATATCTCAAACACCATGGATATCACAAACACCATGGATATCTCACATACCATTAATATCTCAAACCCCACGGATATTTCAATCCCATGGATATCTCCAACACCTCAGATATTTCAAACAAGATTGATATCTCAAACAACTCAGATATTTCAGACACCATGGACTTCTTAAACTGCTTTCAGTCTGTCCCGTGTTACTATAATCATGGATATTTATGCAGGTGTTATTCTCATGAAATGTGAATCTTAAAACTTGCCATGGGTATAAATTTCATGAAATCATATAGTAATTCCTATATGTGACAAACTATATTAGTGTGGGGAATATTTTAGCAGATATCATAAATGTGAATTAAGCAAAAATTATCCCCACACGAAAATTTCCATTTTTGCAATATTTGCATGTTCTCCAGCTTGATTGGTGCCTTGGGCATTTGAGCTACTGGCATTATGACTGTGTGAATAATAATGTATTTATATTTAAGCTGTTGGAGTGCATGTATGTTAGACAGTCTATTGACTTGTTAGATGGACTGATCCCAGGAGGAGATGAAGGAAAGGATATTAAACCAGTACACCTACAAAAATTGTTTGTTTTTGCCATCATGTTCTCCCTTGGTGCAATTCTGGAGTTGGATGATAGAAAGAAGGTAAATCTAATTCTGACATAAAATATGTATAATCTAAACTCTACAAATACATCTGTACTTGCATGGTTGGTCATTGATATTTCAAACCTCAGATGTCTTCTAAACTTCATTATTTCAGACTGAACTGTTTATTTTGTATTGTAATATATTGTAAGTACTTTTTTGTATCATAGGTATCATATTATCTCATTTAACTCATTAAGTTGTTCACAAGTATAAATTTTTTTTATAGCTTGAAGAATGGCTGATGCAGAACACCAAACTTCCCTTCCCAACACTGGATGGAGATGACACAATTTATGAGTACATGGTTAATGAGAAAGGAGAGTGGGAACATTGGACTGGAAGGGTAAGTAAATCTATATATCAGAATCAATATGCTTTCCAGTTTTGGACTGGAAGGGTAAGTAAATCTATATATCAGAATCAATATGCTTTCCAGTTTTTGGAAAACTTCCCTTCTTGTTGGTGAAAAAACAGAAAGAAGATAAATGTATTAGGAAACCTTAAGGATGTTCGCTGCTCAAGTTTTTGATTTTTGGTCAGATTTTCGGAATCATCTGGTTTTATCCATTTAAATGGC
>JARWCS010000050.1:2453142-2468683 GCA_034783895.1 Geukensia demissa
TATGTCATTGTTGACAAAATATCATCAGCTGTTTCCTACTTCCGGTTTGGATAGCGTCTTCGTTTAATCGCAAACTCTGCTTTATTGCAAAATTTTCTCTGACAAATAGGCTTTGCAAATAAGCGGAATCCACTGTACCACAAGTTTGCGATCCAAGATGGCGGATGACAACCTAACCTCCTTAAATTACCCAGAATAAATGACAAATATATTACCGTTAGTTTTTAGAACGTATAATTAAACTAAAAAATTGCTGAATAAACTGTAATTTGTTTATTTGTTGTTTTCAGCCTTAATTTAATTGCCTTCATCTTTGATTTTGATCAGTTCATAGATGAAATATTTCCAGAATATCTTGGTTTTTAGATTTTCAAAATGAAATTTGCCTTCATTTTAATATTCCTAACCATGAGTTTTTGTGTTTATTTTGTTTTTCTTTTAACTCGTATTGTTATATGTAGCCAATGCAATATTATATCAATTGGAATGTCTGTTTACAGGACAGAGGCTTCCCGGAGGAGTGTTGTGAGTTAGTGACAAGTTTGATCACAGCTACAAGAAAAATATGGCAGAAAACTAAGGTTAAAATGTTACCAACTCCAGCCAAATTCCATTATGTTTTCAACTTGAGAGATCTCAGCAGAATTTGGCAGGTAGGATATTATGTTTTTAGAGTGTATCGTTTTCAAAGGGCAAGGTAGGATAAGGACTATTTTTTGGCCTATAAATTTCCTGCAAATTTCAAAATTTTTCAAAAATTTTATACTATAACTAAAATCATAGAAAATGTGTTACTCTTTCAGAAGATAGAGTTTTTGGCCCCTTTGACTATTTAACTGTTGCACGCAATGCCTTGAAATTGAATGATTTTCATAAATTGCTTTGATCTAGGTGACAGGTTTGGTTCAGACAATAGAAAGTTTGAATTTCAGACAAAATATTATGAAAATAAAATGATTAACAGTGCCAGGTGTATTTGTGCACTTTTGAAAAAAATACATTTTTTATCATATGTATTTGAACAAAGTCATTTCTTGCTCTCTCGATGGTTAAATCTTCTAACTTTTTGCTAAGATTTGATAATTTTACTCTCTCTGCTGTAGAATTAATGACTATCATTTCTTTGGGAATAAATATTGAAAGGTAGTAATCTGTAGTTGGTGGAAATGTGGCAGATTTGTCATGTGTTATAATTATTTGAAATCTATATGTAATTATTAGTGTTCATGTGTATGCAGTTTTGTAATACAAGTACTCCTTTCCATAGTGAACTTCATAGTGGACATGTTTTTGGTAACAAATTATACCTGTGAAACTTCAGATTTCAACTTGACATCATGGAAAAATAAGCAAAATACTTGAACATTAGAAAACAAATATGTATGAAAATATGTTTCCATGGATATTGCAATCTAAAAATAGTAACACTTTACAATATATTTTATGGCATTAACAGTATCTTTCATTGAATGAAAATGAACTTTGTTATTTTTAGGGAATTTTGAATGTAACAAGTGATGTATGTACCAATACTGGTGTTATGATGTCGCTATGGAAACATGAATGTTACAGGGTTATTGCTGATAGATTTGTTGATATGACAGACAAAGATTGGTATGAGAAAACCATCAAACAGGTAAATCTGACTAAAATTTTAAGAAGCTATCAGGAGAAATTTTACCTGATGCTCCTTCGAAAGATTATTAGCTAATTTGGTTCATTTGTTTCTATTAGTGGTAAGAATTATAAAAAAACTGAATTTAATAAATTTTTACACATAACAGCAATAAGCCAAGTGAATGGAATACAATTTACATGGTTTGCAGAATGGATACCTGTCTAAAAGTTTCTTGTGGCATTTTTTTACACCAAATAAGTAATTTTGGGTATAGATTTTCAATATGTTGCTTAAATTGGAAATAATTGTTATGCCCCACCTTTGAGCAACAGGTGCATTAAGTTTTATGCTTGTCTAATGTATATCCATCTGCATGTCTGTATGTCTGCCAATTTTTTGTCCAAAGTTATTAAATGTTTGATTGATTTTATATTTGGTCTTGAGCACTATCAGGGTGAGTTGTAGCATGTCTCCCCTTTTTAGGTCAGTCAAATGTCTACTTCCTGTTTGCCAAGACAGGGCATCCATTTGCCATGCACACAATTTCTCTGTTTCTATTCAGTTACTCACAAAAATATAGACAAATATACAGTCAAGTCGGCCTGAATGGTGCATTGTCTAAATCAAACATACTGTTTATTGTTAACATACTGTGCTGCAATATATAATGCACAAAATTACCTTAAAGCATCTTATATATTGAAAAAAATACATTGCATCACAAATCTTGGGGTTTTTTTTGGTGCATAAAGTATCTGGAATACAATGTCATTGTGGACTTAAGTATTATAAAACATCTATAAATAGCTCATTGTAACACAGAAACCAATGGAATTTAAACCTGTTACAAAAACGTTTTCAGGTTTCTTATTTTACTCAAATTAATAATAATTTCTATCCAAAGAGAATTTTTTGATTTTGAATATATATTATGATTGATTAGGCAGGTTTTACTGTGTTATGGTTGTTATTAACAGGCGGCAGAAGAAGAGTGTGGATCTGCTGCTGTAAATGAGATGGAAGCTGAACCATATTTTGTAGATTTCCTCAGGGAAGCACCAGAACCTACAGGTATTGCTCTATATAGGTGTCTTATATAGAATTAAAAAAATGTATTCAATTTAAATCTGCAACATAATTTAGGGCCTAATATAGGCTTGGTATCAAAGATTATTTTTGAAATCCTGTGGATTTCCAAGAAATTATGATAAAAAAAAAACTTTCTTCCCTGTTCATTTTTAACTCTGACAACGTGTGAAAAAGTGGTGATTGTGGCCATTTCTAGGACATTCTGGTCTCTATAGACACAGGCATTTCAGAATGCAGTTCAAGTAGAATTGTCACAGTCTTCCTAAGTATGTATTGTGGAAGAGATGCACATGTATAAAATTTCTGTCAGTTTGGGGTATCAGGGTCCCACAGGGCCAAAAATGACATTTTTGGTAATTTGTTACTTTGGCTATGTGTCAAAATTCTGAAGATTAAAAAAAAATATTTCATGTGGTCCAACAAATGCTCCCGGATCACTCTCTGGATCTATAGGGGTCTCCAGGGGTCAAAAACCAAAGAAAGATCTTTGGGTGTTAAAGTGTTGAAAGTTCTTTTATAAGTGTATACAAATTGAAGTAGATAAAAATCAATGCGGAAAAGTGTTTTAAAGGGCCCATATTTTCTACTGTCCGCAAGTTTTAAACATTAACAGAAAATAACTGTTTGTTCTATGTTTTTTTTTTATTTTTTGTTGCTTTCTTAAGCTGGTAAGTAAGCATATTATAAACTAAATGTTAAGTAGATTTTTGAAGGTTTAAAATTAAGTATTTTTATCATACAGATACTTTTCTTTTTATGGAAAAATGTACATTTTGGGAAAAGTTTTTACATATTTTATAGTTTATTCAATTGTAGAACTTTTCCTCCACGATTTCAGTTCTAATGTAGCTTTTTATGTTGTATCCTATATGAATTATATAAAAACTTTATAAATTCACATGCATTATGCTATCAGTAACAATACAAAATCTATATCTATTTGTGCTTGTTATATATAAAGAAAAAGAAAACAAACGAAGCGGTGGGTACGTGACTGCTTGGTAAACTAAATATTGTAACACAGTTACACTTTAAATGTTCCCGTTTTCACATGTCGTCACATCGTTATTGTTTCTACCATTGGTTTTATTCAGTAATTGTTTTCTTTGTGTCACATTCTGTCCAAGTATTGTCTGTTTAGGGTGAAGGGATTAGAAGGAGGTCAGTTAAATTCTAATGGTTATTATTTGTAAAAAAAATATTTTAATTAAGTTTTATAAAGTTATGTACAAATATTTTATTTTATATTGGGTAGAAATAAAAACCTTCCAAGGCAAATCATGCATTTATTTCTAAAACATTAAAGTAAATGTTGAAAACCTATCAAATATATGAGTAAGTGTAGTTATATAACACTGATTTATTCCAGTTTTCTTTGTTTTTGTTTTGGTGTCGTTTTATCAATCAAGTTCTTAGTGACAATTGAATCAGCTCCTGGTGTCAAGTCTCTTGATTTTTTGCCTCTCTGAATATAATATTTAAGTAGAGGACTATGAAAGGGATGTCAGTTTTCCCATTAAAAAATCTACCAATTTAACTACTAATTTTCTTTAAAGTATTAGAGTTGGATATCAGTTCTTATTATTCAAAGAGAAAAGATGCAAAAATCTCCCCAGCAGGATTTTCCATATTTTTTCAGTTTCCATAATGGTTTGTTGTTTGTGTATATTTTTTTTTTATATCAGCTACTGCATTGACTTGATTTATTTAAACATTTATTAATCAGTTCTTAATTAAGTGGGAGTAAATTGAATTTTCAGCTGACTTTTCTACATTGTAACTTGTGTACATTTATTTACGATTTTTAAGAAATTGTTGTTTTTATTTCATATAAACCCCCAACAAAGATTACACACATATAAATTTCATATAGGTAAAGTTTTATTTATTGGAGATAAACATGCTCTTGTCGTTTACCAATTCAGATCATGAAAGCTGTTGATATTAATTTTACATCATTCTCAAAATCTGCATACAAAGTTACTCTAGGAACATGATGAAAGGATTTTTGGACTGCTGTCCACTAATTCTACCTGCTGGTATTAAGTGAAAAACCAAGTAATAGATTTGAATTTCATCTTAGTTTTAACAATGTCAATAGAAAAACCATATACCAATGTTAAATTAGTATGGTGAATAGAAGTTAACAAATTACATATATAATTGATAGGTGATGAACCAGAGGATGCCGATCTGGAGGCACCAAAGATTTACGAACCAATCCCCTCCTTGGATGCCCTGGCAGAACGACTTGGTTCCTACATGGAACAGTATAATGAGACAATTAGAGGAGCAAAGATGGACATGGTCTTCTTTAAGGTACATAGGCTGAAATATATGTTTGATGCCATATTTTCCATGTTGTATAGTTAGGTTTACAATATCTATAAAACATGCATGAAATTATAAAAATAATTGAATTAGATGAACCAAAATTGGCAAAATGTGTGGAAGATTGACAGATTTTTAGAAAACTTTGTAAAAGAAGTCAAAATTTGTAAACTTTTTTGACATCATAGGAACAATTGTTTGGTTATAATTGAGCCTTGAGATTTTATTTTTCTTAAAAAATGGTGTATCTAGAATTTTACCAGTTGCATTTGATAGAGCAAGATTAGTATAGGGAATCATCACAGGCCCTTATCATTCTTGACCATAGTTTACATTTCATTTACATTCAATAAACTCAGTTGAATTTGAGGTCACCTATCAACAATTGCTTTAATGAAGATCATGACTTTTTCATATATAAACTGCATTATTTTACTGATTTTGTCAACATGGTTGAAAATTATAATTTTTTAAACAGCATATAAGAAATAATTTAACTATTGCATCGAAGATGTATATAACATAAAACATTAATATTTAGGATGCCATGACCAATTTAGTGAAGATTTCTCGTGTGATTCGTACCCCAAGAGGCCATGCCTTACTAGTTGGTGTTGGTGGTTCTGGTAAACAGAGTTTAACCAGACTGGCCTCCTTCATTGCTGGTTATAAAACATTCCAAATCACCCTATCCAGGTATGTGGTATAATCATTCTAGTGCTCTAGACAAGTCTAGGGTAGATTCTTTATTTTAGTAAAACTCATTTTAAGGATCCCATCATATTATTGACTGAAGAAAAGACTGCTTATAAAGTAGGTCAGATGTTAAAATAAAAATACAGAATTTGGCAGAAAACATGATGAGTGCATGAGTCATTTTTTAAAGTCATTAAAAAAAATAGATACCTGTAAGTGAGAAGATATTATACTTGGAGGCAAAAGAGAGGATACACACATTGAAATAGAGATTAATTTGAGACTTTGTGTTCTACTCCAAGACTTTTTACAGGAGAAAAAAATTAAATCTAACCATATTCATTTCATGAAAGTATTTCCAGATATAAAGAAAACAGAAATTTTGTATCCTTTATTTTGTTCCTTAATATAGATTAATATGATTACACAAGTATCATGATTTCTATAACATGTTTTATTTCTAAGGAAGATTCTTTTAGTTTTATTCCCATTTTGTTTTTTACATTTTTACCTGTCAGAGTTATGAACCTTGTCACTGTAGACATGTATATATTAACTTAATAACCTATGTTCATTATATTTTCCTTCATGAAGCGAGTAAGTCCACCTTGATGTTTTCTATTTTCACATGGTCAGATGCTGTATTTGATGTAAAAATGTCACATAATTAAAAACCATATTATGGCAAATAAAATGTACTATTTTTAATGTCATATATGAAATCTTTTTCCTCCTTACCAAAGCAAGTAAGTTTGAACAACCATTGAAATATGATATACAACATTATAATCACAATGTCATATAATCATTGCGGTTTGATAAATTTAATTTGCTTATATTATTTTTCTACCACATGATTGAGTGTTGTACAGTGAGTTTGTGCCAGTATTTGTTATATTATTGCTGTCTGTATCTTAAGTTTGTCAGGCACAGGTTGTTGTAAATATGTATTGTACAAAATGGAATGTATAGTACAGTATGATGTTCTTGTGGAATTGAATCCTGAGTTATTATCGATATTCAATGATACCTTTTTTTATCCATCTGAACATGTTTATCTTATCAATTTTGAAACAAAGTGTCACATATAACCTACATAATTGAGTTTAAAAGTAGAATTCCTTGACAATCTGTACAGCTATATAAAATACTTACTATTGCTTTTAGACATTGAAGGACAATTTTAATATTTGTGCATAGAAAAAATATCTTTTTCATTTATTATTTGGAAATAAAACTAAGACATCAGTCTATATGAGAATTCCCCATGTGTGTCAAACTTTAAAAGTCTGTTATTCTTGTAGATCCTACAATGTGAGCAATTTGTTAGAAGATTTGAAATTCCTGTACCGTACGGCTGGACAACAGGGCAATGGTATCACCTTCATCTTCACAGACCAGGAGATCAAAGATGAAGGATTCCTTGAGTACATGAACAACATTCTCTCATCTGGTGAAGTATGTATGAATATCATTTTATAAAGTTCTGTATGTGTTGATTAGGTTTTTGGAAATAAATTTTGCCTATAGGTAAGAGGAGCATGAAGTTATAACCCCTATCCAACTGTCTGTTTTTCTGTCCCTACGTCAGTCAATTTTCATCAAAAGATTTCTCGGCTTATGTATATTGGATTGATTTGATATTTGGTCTGAAGCATTATCAGCATGAGTTGTAATATGTATCCTCTTTTCAAGTCTGACATATGTCTACTTCCTGTGTGCCGGAACATGTCCCATGGACACATTTTCTCTATGTTGTCTTTTACACATATTTTATAGAAAACAGAATACATGTACATCTATTCAGACTAACAAATACATTTTGATATTCAAAGCGTCTGTGCCCTGAAAATTAAATACATGTGATTTTGCACAAATGAATAATGCTAAGCAAACTTTGTCAACATTGACTTGTAGTAAATAATACTGAATTAGGATCATAGTATCAGAATCCCTGGGTTAAATATAGTTTGTATTTATTTTTATCTTGTTTTCTTTCAACAAAATATTGTCTTTTGCAGGTATCTGGACTATTTGCCAGAGATGAAATGGATGAAATCTTACAAGAACTGATTGCTCCGATGAAGAAAGATTTCCCACGTAAACCTCCAACAAATGAAAACTTGTCCGAGTACTACCTCAACAGATGCAGAAAGAATCTTCATGTCTGTCTCTGCTTCTCACCAGTACGTATATACCTATATCACATCAGCCAATACATTTGAAGTTTTTGTTGAAAGTATTGTCTTCAAATTAGTTAGCCTGTTAAACTGACGAGTGACAGTAAGAACATGAAATTTTTGAAAATTTTAAGAATGGTTTTAACTTTAAAACATTTTATTATATTTGTAAACTATCCTATTTCATTACTTATACTATACAGATTTTGTGTTTACAAGAATAATAATCATATATTGTTTTTAACAGGTTGGTGAAAAATTCCGCAGTAGGTCACTGAAATTCCCTGGACTGATTTCTGGTTGTACAATGAACTGGTTCCAGAGATGGCCTAAAGATGCTCTGATTGCTGTGTCTAATCACTTCTTGGCATCATTTGACATTTCCTGTACACCAGCAGTCAAACAGTCAGTTGTTGCCACTATGGGTGTCTTCCAGGTAAACAAATTTAACAACACATATTTTGTTTTATGTGATGTCAGCCATATCATTTTAAAAAAAATATTTTTATATAAACCTTGTTGTTAGAGAACCTTAGATTCACCAGTTTTTTTCCTAAAAGAAAATTTGATTAAATACCACAAATACAATGAAAATAAATGGATTTCCAATAGGATTTGTATTTATATGTATTATTTTGTTGTAAGAATACTTGTTTATATACTTGCTGCCATATGAAGGATGTAAGTCAGGCTATTGTTATTGTTGTTTGTATATAATGGACAGTCATCCACTATTCACATCTTTATAAATCACCTGTCAGAATGACTAGCATGATAATATTCTGAAAAAATAATAATTCTGTAGACACAAAAAACATTTAATGTTTTAAGATGAATAGCCATTCACCCTAATGCACTCATTCGTGGATTAAATATGCATTACATTTATGTTCACCATTTACATGTTATTCATTTAGTCCACACAAGTTCAAACACATTTAATGGATGTTTTGATATGTTATTTACATGGACAGTAAGATTGCCTTATGTGTTTTATAAGGACAGAAGTTGAATTTCTGAATTCTCCAATTCATTTTTGTTATCCTTATAAATTATTTCTCAATTCATATTAATATGTATTAACCCTTTCACCGATAGATTCTCTGAGCAAAGTAACATCGAGACGATAAACTACCTTGCAGTGGCAACACATAATACAAATTCATGATAAATGTTGATAATAAATTAAATAATCTGTAATTGTACCTTTAAAATTTAATTTTGTCTAAAAACAATGGGCTTATTTTATAGCTATTACTTTCCATGTAAAAATGTTAAAATTTGGTAATTTTAAGTGGAAAATCATAAAATTTTATGGATTTTGAGAAAATCACAGGAATTTTTTACATTAAAAGTATGAAATTGTTTACAAGTGAAACATGTTCACCAACAATGTATTTTTTTTATCAGTTTGGAGCAACAAATTGGCTTTCAAGATGAATTTGTTATTATCCACCTCTTCACAACTTTCAAATTCTTTCAAAAATCATAATACTCATAAAATCCATCAATTTTGATCTTCTTCACCCAATTTTCAACATACAAAACCTCACTAACTTTTTATTCAAATCAGAAATAATCAAATCAAAGACCAATAACTCCTTCAAAGTAAGCCTTTTGTCACACAATACAAAACGAGTATGTCCCAGTAAACTGTGAATCATCATCAATGTGAATCCCAGTAAACTGTGAATCATCATCAATGTGAATCACCCAGTAAACTGTGAATCATCATCAATGTGAATCCAAGTAAACTTTGAATCATCATCAATGTAAATCCCAGTAAACTGTGAATCATCATCAATGTAAATCCCAGTAAACTTTGAATCATCATCAATGTAAATCCCAGTAAACTGGGAATCATCATCAGTGTGAATCCCAGTAAACTGTGAATCCTCATCAATGTAAATCCCAGTAAACTGGGAATCCTCATCAATGTAAATCCCAGTAAACTTTGAATCATCATCAATGTAAATCCCAGTAAACTGTGAATCATCATCAATGAAAATCCCAGTAAACTGTGAATCATCATCAATGTAAATCCCAGTTAACTTTGAATCATCATCAATGTAAATCCCAGTAAACTGGGAATCATCATCAATGTGAATCCCAGTAAACTGAATCATCATCAATGTGAATCCAAGTAAACTGGGAATCATCATCAGTGTGAATCCCAGTAAACTGGCAACTGTCTGTGAAAGGGTGAATTTATGTTTAAGTTTACTTTATGTGGAATTGCCTTGGTTTTTTGGGGGGTTTTTTATATAAAATTCCTGAAGTCCCCTTAACATATTTTCAGTTAAATATTAATTACAATCATAGATTATAGAGTAAAATGAGTATAAATATTATGTGTATTACAGGACATGGTAGCTGAGTACTGTATAGATTACTTCCAGAGATTTAGGAGACAGACGTATGTTACCCCCAAGTCATACCTCTCTTTCATTGCTGGTTACAAGACTATTTATACAGAGAAGAAAGGAGAAATTGGAATTCTTGCCCAGAGAATGAATACTGGTATATTTTGTAGATTCAATAACTCATATGTTTCAGTGAATTTGTAATTATGAAAATGACATATTTTGGTTCTAATGCTACTGATGAGGATTTACTCCTTGAAATTTACATATAGCATATCAAAATTACCCATTATTATTTAACATCTGTAATCTTGTATTATGAAAGCAATCTTTTTTTTATTATTTTGGACCTTTATTTGAAAATGTTTCATGTTATAAGGCTTCACACCAGTATGATTCATTTTGCAACCTCCGAATTCTTAATATACAAAAAAAGGTTTGGTTTTTTTTTTGGATAAAGCATTGAATATGTGTTCATATATTACATACACTGTTATTTAAACTTGCAGGTTTAAAGAAACTGGTAGAAGCCACTGAATCAGTGAACCAGTTGTCCAAGGAGTTAGCTGTAAAGGAAAAAGAATTGGCTGTAGCTTCAAAGAAAGCTGATGCTGTGTTAAAGGAAGTGACAGAAAAGGCTTCAGCTGCTGAAAAGGTCAAATCTCAAGTACAGGTTGTGAAAGACAAAGCCCAGGCTATTGTAGATGCTATCTCAGTAGACAAGGCTAAGGCAGAGGAGAAGTTAGAAGCAGCTAGACCAGCTCTAGAGAAGGCAGAGTCTGCCTTACAGACCATTAAGCCAGCTCATATCTCCACAGGTAAGGTTTGGGCCAGTTGATGTGTTATCTTCAGACCTCAGGTAAATGAGTATATTCTGTATAAAAGATTATATAGAACTTCAATTGGTGATTTTATTGAAGAATACTTTTAAAATGAACATTTTTCAAGACTAATTGAATTTATATATATTATGTAATTATTCAGTTGATCTTGTCTTGGAAGTTCATTTGTCATTTTGTTTATACAAGACTTTTTGTATTTTGTATTTCGGGGCCTTTTACAGCTTCCGTTATGGTATGAACTCTGGTTCATTGTTGAAGGCCATAATGGGACCTGTAGGTTTAAATTCTACTGTCATTTGGTGGGTGGCTGTCTCATGAACAATCATGACACATCTCTTATTTTTATTTAAGTCACTCATCCATGAAACTTACATCAAGGCCAGATGGCAAGTATCAAACTGACAGTTACTCTTCAAAATCTAACTTTTGCCCAAATATGGTGGGATTAAGTGTAACTGGTTGAAAAATGAAAATTAATGTGAAAATATGTTTACAATGTCATTGAACCAAGAGAATGAGATCAAGTCATGTGGCATATAACTAGCTGACAAGTTCATATCATGAATTATCTGTACTCTAAACTTAACAGATTCAGATAAATAATGCTATCAAAAAGTTTATTACACAAAAACACAATATATATATATATATATAAATGGGATGCTATCCATGACTTCCTATAAAGGCAAGATAACCATAAAATATTAAAACTTACAACTGGTAGTAACATGAGTAACTGGACCTTGTATGCTTGTAACACCAAGATCATTAATCTTACCATAAAGAATACATACATGTATAATTATCTTTTTGCATGTTCTTTCATAACTGCAATATTGTTAAAAGAAGATATTATTTTGTTATGTGTACAACTTCATGTACTACCGTCAGACAGTAGATACTAACTTAGGAGTTGAGTCTCTTGAGGCAGGAATAAGGCCACTGATAACTTCAAAAGCTTCTTTACTGTATGGTACATTATCCTCAATCTGTTTTCTAAAGCTTGAATCATACAAGGCATATCCAACAACACCCCCTGCAGTCACAGTTGTCAGTCCTAAGAACTTCCATATAAAGCCTCCCTTCCTATATAAATATATCACATTTCTATCTTAGTTGCTTTAATGTATAAAAGAAATAAATCAACATATTACACGTTTTTGAAATTACGGATTTTTTGCAATAAAAATATCCTACAATGTAAATACAAAATGTATCTATTTGTATCTGACCAATACATAAAATTGGAAATGGATCAATACTACATGTACTAAAAACATATATTCACCACCATTTAATTAAGGTTATAAGATATTATAACATTAGTATGCTGCTTGCATCTGCTAAAACTTAGGTCTAAACCAAGATAATCTACTTTTGAATGCTCTTTAAATATCATCTGCAGCATGATACAACTGTAGCATGTTGACATGGGAAACTTTTACAAATAAACATTTGAGTAAGTGAAGACACATTATTTTTCAAGACACAGGAATATGATTTTTTTAATGTCTCAGCCTATCAGAAACAAGAATCCTTCATGGCGGCTATGTTTAGTTTCCAATAAGGACAAAATAAAGAGATTTCATGAAGGACCTTCCACAGATGACCCATATCAAATATTAATCCATTTGGACAACGGTTTCAGAGGAGAAAACTTTTTAATGTATCAGCCAATCAGAAACAAGATTCGGTCATGACAACCATGTTTTTTGTCAGATCAGGACAAAATGAGAAAACTTTATAAAGAACCTTCCATGGATGCTCCTTAACAAATATTAATCAATTTGGCAAGCGGTTTCAGAGGAGAAGATGTTTTAATGTATAAGCCAATCAAAAACAAGAATTGTCCATGGCTGGGGTGTTTTTTTGTCAAATCCGGAGGAAATGAGGAAACTTTATAAAGGGACTTCCATAGATACTCCATACCTTATAAACCCATTTGGCCACATGGTTTCAGAGAAGATTTTTTAATGAATCAGCGAATCAGAAATGGCAACCATGTTTTTTATCTGATCAGGACGAAACAAGGTAAGTTTGTAAAGGACCTTCAATATATGCTTCCTGTGATTTTTTGTTCCATTTGTCCTAGAGGTTTCAGAGAAGAAGATGAAAATGTAAAAGTTTATGGACAGACATCGGACAACAAACTACAGACAACAAACGCCAAATGATGACAAAAGCTCACATGGCATTTGGCCAGGTAAGCTAAAAACAGGTAATGGATAATTGTTTAAATTATGATGTTCAGCAAATGTGTTTTTTAATTTAATTGTTTCAGTATATAGACTTTCACCATTCAAAACCTTCAGAAAATTCTAGGGAAAATGTACTACTGTAAAAAGCAACTTAAAAACCTGAATTTTGAAAAGAATGCCCAAATGACAATAGATATATAAGTTTTGCATGTTTATAACAAATGGAGTTATTTGACGAACACTTAATTAAGTCTCCATAATTTCTAACTGCAGTTGCAATTTCTTTATTTTATTGGTAGCAGTAGGTTAAAGAAGTATGAAAGCCGCCATGGGATATCTAATTCAAATCACATACATGTATCCACCTTTTCAAACATTCAATAAAGCATTATTATTCTGATGAGATTGAAATGTGGTGTTCTGTTTGTAGAGAAACCTTAGCTATCTCTTTTAACATGTAAGTCAGTTTTACTTCCACCATTCTATTTCAACATGTAAACCATCACTCCATGAAATTCTTTTACATTTGTAATTACAGAGATGCCCAGCACTGGTGGTGGAAAATTTTATGTTGTTTTGCTAACTGTAATTATGACAACCAGTGTTCCAGCTAGTCCAAAATGAAGGGCACAGCAACACTCTGCCCTTTTGGTGCTCCCCTTTTCCCTTTGTATTTTTGTGATGCAAGTACAGGTAAAACAGCTTATTTTCAATGTGATGAATGATAATAATGAGTTATGAACTTGGACATGCCTTTCAATAACAGAAACAGCTAAATTTAACTACTAAGTAAGTAAAAATAACAAGATTGGTATTTCATTTAGGTTATCAATTTAATTGTGCTGTTTTCAGTTTAATGGCCTTTAATTTAAGTGCCCCTCTGCCTTTAAATCCTAGCTGGAATGCGGACAACTCATCTTTAAACATACTTTGGTGGTTGTGATGGTGGGGGTAGATTTGGCGGCAGTGGGGTAGACAGATCAACTTTTGCTGCTGGGGGAGGTCCTGATGATCTGCATCTTCTTCCTTTAATCTAAAATGATAAAGAAAACATAATATTATATTAATCTCTGAATTTTTAACTACAAGGGCTACAACTATTTTCTTGACATGAGGCTGCTGTCATCACCTGCAAAGTTTGCCCAATGGCAGCCATTTTGGATATTTAACTTTTAAACAACAGCAAAATCGGAATATATGAATTTCATAAACTATGAATGACAAAAATATGGGGTTCCAGCTGCTTTTCCAAAAAGACATTTACCGAAGTTGGAACTGTCACATTTTCTTAATCTCAACAATGCGATATAGAACTACTTTTTTATAATCAGAGTAACTGTATGCAAAGTTGTACAGATGTCAGATCATGGACTCGTACACTTGTCATATTTTCGCCTATAAAATTTAAATGCTTTTTCTCATCAAGTAATGTTGTTTGAATGAATTTTGTATCATTGGGGGTTGTTTCCAAAAAACATGTAGTGTTTCCATTCAGCATCATTCTGAAATTTAAAGTACTTAAATAGAATTAAAAATTGTCTGAAAAAAATATGAAATTCGACACCAAAAATAACTGATATTAAAAAACTAAATCCAATTGGGACCTGTTTTCACTGACATTGTACTTGGTTTTCTGACCATTGCTTTTGGGTTTGAACTAGCAGACAGCAATGCTAGTATAGTACATTTGTGATCTATAAAACCTTGAAAAAATTAATTAAAAATTCATTTTTTTATATTTTTTCCTAATTTTTTCTGCATTTGCATAGCTAAGGTATACAAACTCTGACAATTTTTGGATATTTTTTGCATTTTTTTTCCAAAAAGTTGTCCATTAGGTTTCTTTGTTAATTAATACATGTACTTAAATTTGTAATTTTTGCTGAGGGACTGAGAATGTCAAATAGAACTGACCACATGTGTAAACAACAACAAAATGCCATGTGCTAAATGTACATTTCATTTTACCATATGACCACAAGTTTTCAATAATCTGACTGATAAGATATTGATTGGTATTGACCCAGCTTAAAAATAATCACAAACTTCAAAAATAAATTTCCTCTTTTCTGTCTTTGGTGGCATCTTCATTCTAATACAGGTACTTATATCATGTGGAGTAATTAAGGGAGAAAATTAAACTTTACTGAACAATTAAGGGTGTGCAAAATTATTTAATGCTAATTTTAGTCTGCAAATTATATGTTGAAATAATATTTTTATT
>JARWCS010000050.1:2473247-2483890 GCA_034783895.1 Geukensia demissa
TGTTAGACTAAGAGACTGTGCAGTAAGCCATAGAAGGATTTGAACTTTACATATTAAGGTTTTTGATTTTTCCAAATAGTTTTCTGATTGTTTTTAAAGTTAAAAACAGAAACTGGTCTACAAGTAATATTACTTACTGTAGAACTGTATGGCAACTTTATAAAATTCAACCTTTCCTAAAATATTCTCACAATATTCTTTGTTCCAGATCAAGCTTGAGAGGTGTTTTTATACACTTATTGTTTTTCACATACATATATGAGAAAAACAAACAAAATTGAATAGATTTTAATGACTAACATGCAAGTCCAGTTATGTATAGGAATAGTAGAAATAACAGTCTGTTACTTTATTTCAGTTGCATCCAGAGGCAGTATTTTATACTTCGTTATTGTTGAATTGAGTATGGTGAACACCATGTACCAAACATCACTGAAACAATTCTTGGAAATATTTGACATTTCAATGGCAAGGTCACAGAAGTCACCAATCACAGCCAAGAGAATTAACAATATCATTGAATATCTGACCTTTGCTGTGTTTAGTTACACAGCCAGAGGATTCTATGAGGAAGACAAATTTTTGTACACCACTTTGTTGACATGTAAAATTGAGATGGCTAATGGAAGAATCCGAGGAGAGGAATTCCAAGTATTTATTAAGGGTGTGTATGATAAAGTTCAGACTATTACCCAGCCTATTCTTAAGACTGGGGGATTTTGTCAGAGTTTTAAAATGAGTTGTAGTATTACAAATCCAAATCAGTTAATTTTATTTTATAGACGTTAGTTGTAATGATTTGTTAAAGTATCAAATAGCATGTAAAAATTTATTTTCTAGTTTTACCATTCAAACATTAATGTGAATTAACTATTGCTACATGTATATAAAATGAATTTTATTGTCACCAGGTGGTGCTGCATTAGACTTAAATGCTGTAGAACCAAAACCAAAGAAATGGATTACTGACATGACATGGCTGAACTTGGTAGAACTTACTAAACTTCCACAGTTCTCACAGATTCTATCACAGGTTGCCAGGAATGACAAGGTATATTTACAGGGAACTCTTCTGTGAGTTTTCCTATATTTATGTATGAACTGGTGTTAAATCTTTTAGATGAAACTAATGTTGGACAGTTATACAACAGGTATTGTTAATAAGGGGGTGGGGTTGACCGAAATATTGTTGAAAGTGGTGTTAAACCTGAACAAACCGTTAGTTTTAATCTATGACATGCTTAATTTTGTTGTCAATACATACATTTAAAAAGGGTGTTTACCATCTTTATAATATTGAGTGATTATTAAACTGATATTGTTAGAAATTTAGAATTTTGAAAAAAGGAATTAAATGTTCTGATAAAAAATTGTTAGTCATAATGGAGAATAATTTCCAACATGAATGCCAGACACAGGAGTGGTCTCCAGTGCTCACCTCACAATATTGACCTAGTGCAATCTCAAGGTGGTGGATAGAGGAAGCACACTTGTTGCAGAGCTTCTGCATCATGATATGAAAAGAATATGCTTCCTACATGTAAAAGATCTATTTTAAAGATTTTAAGAAACAGAAAGCTGACACCATACAAAAGGCTAAATTTTTCATACCTACCTATCCATCTTTTTTCTGGTGACAGTCAAAAGCTTTTGCCCTGTATTTTCCCACCCCACCCCCACTTTTTGAAATTTGCTATTGTTGAACTGGTTCTGGTAATGAATATGCATGAAATATTTGCAACTGGACATTAAGCAACATGAACGTAACCAATAGAAGAGATGGTTGTCTAGAGTGGTGTTTTTTCTTTACTTTAAAAGCTAGGTTTGAGACTGGCTGTTGTTTGGTTATCTGAATATTCTTTTACAGGCATGGAAAGCTTGGTTTGATGAAGATGCACCTGAAGAATGTACACTACCTGATGGTTACAGTACAACCTTAGATACCTGGAGAAAACTTCTTCTCATCAGAAGTTGGTGTCCTGATCGTACTATTCCAATGGCAAAGAAATATGTAGCTGAGGCCATGGGACTGAGGGTAGGTATCATTTAAAATGTTTCTATGACCAGATTTAACTATTTCTATGTTTAAGAAATTTGTATCTTGATCCTAGGATACTTTAATATTTTAATAAGAAATATATAGTTGAGGCCTTAGGTCTGAGGGTAGGTATCATTTAACATCTCTGTGTTTATATAAATAATTTTATGATTCACTACATTTCTGCCATGTTAGTTTAATTTTAACTTTCAAATTTTTATTTGGTGTTCTTTTTTAGTTTGCTGAAGGAGTGATCTTAAATATGGATGAAATGTGGGAGGAGTCAAACATCCGAGTGCCATTGACTTGTTTCCTGTCCATGGGATCAGATCCAACAGAAAATATCATGTTGTTGGCAAAGAAAAAGAACTACCTGTGTGGTGCAATTTCCATGGGACAGGGACAAGACGTTCATGCCAGACGATTACTAAGTTTGTCCATGCAGGAAGGACGATGGGTACTTCTACAGAATTGTCACTTGGGTCTGGATTTCATGGACGAATTGTTAGATTTGGTAAGATTCATTCTGTGATATTTGGTAATTTTTGGTTTAGTATTTTAATTTTAATTTCCTTTTTGAATAAAACTGGAACAAATAGATTTTAAAACATGCAGATTGCATATTATTCCTTTTTATGATTACTTCTTATTCCAGAACTTAGACAAGCTTTCATTGGGGAAAAAAATGTTGTAAATTCATAAAATAATTCGGACACTAAAAATTACAAATTTGTTATTGTTTAACACAAATCGTTAACATTTCTGCTGTATCGTGGCAAATTTTTCCAAATTGAAGACTTTTAATGGAAATGGGAAATTTAAAAATGGGATTCCATTATGTGCTTGTAAGTTTCAGTGATTCACAATAATTAAAAGTTGGTTTCTTTTTTCGGATAAATAATCATAATGGGATTGTTTATTTAATAAATGAGATTTGGAAATATTGTCACATTCACCATTGTAGAATTTATATTTTTTTTTCAGGTTCTAACTTCTGAAAATGTACATGAAGGCTTCCGACTGTGGATTACCACTGAACCACATCCAAAGTTCCCCATCAACTTCTTACAGAGCTCTATCAAGTTTACTAATGAACCACCACAGGGTGTAAAGGCTGGTCTTAAGAGGACATATAACATGCTTTCACAGGTAGGATATTGGAAATAGTATGGTAGAGATAAAGAAAGAGGTTTTTTCTTCAGAAAGTTGGTCCCAAGCCTACCATGTGAAATGTCTGATTTTTCATTTACTTGTAAACAATAAAAATAAAGTCATATTTCCTCTATTTCTTATTAGGATCTTACCAGCCATCAACAGAAGCCAGATTGTTATCAGTTTGTCTATCTGTTTTCAAACAGTTTTGCTTCATAACTCAAAAGGGCTAACACCAATTAATATAAAACTTTGGGAAAGTGAAAGTGGGTTGTTTAATACCTCAATTTGCAGGGCTTTTTCTGATCAGCAGAATCACTGTTTTTCAGGAACAAATAGACTACTCCAACTTCCCCCAGTGGAAACCAATGTTGTATGGAGTTGCCTTCCTACACACCACTGTCCAAGAGAGACGTAAGTTTGGACCCATTGGATGGAATATTCCTTACGAGTTCAACCAGGGAGATCTGAATGCTACCATTCAATTTGTACAGAACCATCTAGATGACATAGATCCCAAGAAGGTGGGTGGAAACTTGAATATTGAATACTTGTATAAATCCATTCCACCTAAGTGGTATTTTTCCTTTGAATTTATGAAGACATGGCAGAAAGACCTTACAATTAAAAATTACACTTTTATAATAATGTTTTATGGAATAAGAATTTTTATTCCCCTGCTTTAGGTGTTTGTAGGGGAGGGGCATGTCGGTACCTCCATTAATTTTTATCAATGATTTCTCTGTGTATGTTTGATTGATTTGATATTTGGTCATAAGCATTAACAGGGTGAGTTGTACTGTGTTTTTCCTTTACAGGCCTGTAATTTGTGTGCTTTCTGTTTGTATGTGTGCTTCCTGTTTGATGTCAGGGCATCAGTGTCCCTTGGACACAGTTTCTCTATGTTTAATTTTGCTTTATATATTTAGTTCTTTATTACTCTTATTATTTGTTATTCAATGATTGGAAAGTTTTATTTATACAAATTTTGTTTTGATTTACAAAAGTCAGAAGGAAATTATATAGGTTATTTTAGACCTAGGGTAAGTCCAACATCAAAGTGTTTCACTGAATTTGTAGTCACTGTTATAAATTTGGGGAACCTGGGTGGCCCAGTGGTCTAGGTAGTTGATTTAAACATACCTGTACAGGTCAATTTAGTCTATCAACTATGGATGAGTTCGAACCTGATTTTATACCATACAAAAGCGGGTTGCATTTAACTCGGATCCCACATGTTACCTGCTAAGGTCAGTGGTTCTCTCCGGGTACTCTGGATTCCTCTACCAGTAAAATTGTCTGGCGTGATATAACTGAAATATTGTTGAAATCAAACAAAGATAAATTTGGGCAATGTTTTGATTACATGTCACATTTTTCAGAGATAAAACAAATCAGAATTCTTCTGTTAGAAAGGGTTGAGTGAACCTTTCGTATTTAAGTGAACAAATCATGTTATATTGAATTTCAGTCCTTTTTTGTAATTGTGAAAAAAGCACAGCAACACACATATACACACAGATAAATTTATGTACAATTTGAAATGATGTATTGTTAGTCACTTGTATATTGTTGTATCAATCATTGTACCACATATATATATTTATATATATCACTGAGTCAGTTGTTATATTTATTCTTCAGTTACATGGATTTATGTATTAAATCTTCTGCCTTATAGCTTCATGAATTTATTGTTTCTTGAAAGTCTTTGCTGCCATCATGTTTTGTATAATTGAGTTTAATATATGTGTATCCTATTGTTTTTCTTTTTGATTTGAATTTTTACTTTATCTAAAAATGTCCCTTTTTTATCGTTTAAATATTTTACCATAATAAATTAATTTTGAGAATTCACAAACTTTTGTTAACAGGGCGTGTCCTGGCAGACAGTGAGATACATGATTGGTGAAGTACAGTACGGAGGGCGTGTCACAGATGATTATGACAAACGACTCCTCAACACATATTGTAAAGTCTGGTTTGGAGAAAATATGTTTGCAGATTCCTTCCAGTTCTATACAGGTAATGAATGCTATGTAATGAGAAGCAATAAATGATATCCATGGCATAATTATAGAGTCTTGTAAGCTACTTTATTCTCAAAATTATAGATTTTACAAAAGTTGACCATGAATTTAATCTGAATTTTTTTTATATGACCATGAATTTAATCTGAAATTGTTTTGTAATTGTATTGGTTAGAATCACTATCCATCTTGTTCAGTGTCACTTGACACATATTAGATCCTTCTGTGGAATTGCATGAAACGTAATTATCAACAGTAGATAAACTGCTGTTTAATGAATCTCTTTGTTTTGTTGACAGGTTATAAGATTCCTAGATGTAAGACTATAGAAGAATACAGACACAGTATTGAACAGTTGCCACTCCAGGATACACCTGAATGCTTTGGACTTCATTCTAATGCAGACATCACGTAAGTTGTCATGATGCCTTTATATACTTAATTTTAGGACATTAAACAATTCTGTATGATATGAAAAGTAAAAATGTCTTGCCTTGCTTTATTGTGTCTTCCTGTTATAGGTTATATCAACTTCCTATATCTGACATCCAGGTCCCATGTTTTCTATCTGTTGGGATAAGAAATACTTGAAAACCACAGTATAAGGGTCTCTCCTGATTTTAGTTGGCTCTATATGGACATGTTCTATCTTTCATAAACTGCAAAGAAAAGAAATAAAATTCCATAAAATCTTGAAAAATCTTAACATCTAATTAATAAAATTATGAAAAGAAAATTGGGATCACAGGGCAAAAATCATAATGTTTTGAAATTAATAAAAACAAAGGAGTTTAAAAACCTAACAGCAATATCAACATATATGCAGGAAACATCCTTAATGCTTCGAATATTACGTCACAATTTGATCTTGTCTGTTATACCACAGGTACCAGACCAATACCGCCAATAACATGTTAGCCACTATAGTAAATATCCAACCAAAGGATTCCGGTGGTGGAGGTGGGGAGACCAGAGAAATGATTGTATACAGACTTGCAGACGACATGTTAGACAAATTACCTGATGATTATATCCCATATGAGGTAAGGCATTTGGACATTTCAGAGTGCTTCATTATGGGGAGGAGTTATTACATTTTCAATAGCCAGAAAATGGATATCTTTGGGATGACAAAAATTAATTTCCATGGGATAAAATTTCCATTCAAAAAAGATTTCTTTACATTTATCATATGTAATATATGATGTATTTACACTGAACAAGATGGTCAAAAGTGCAAGCATAATGGGAATTCATGGAAACGAATTATTTCTTCAGTTTAGTTAAAATAATGGAAGTTTGTAGTGCGTTCATTGAAACAAATACCTACCATGCTTTTGGTTTAACTGGAATAACATCTCTTTTTTAGCTCACCTGGCCGAGGCCATGTGAGCATTTGTCATTACTTGGCATCCATTGCTGTAAGCTTTTACATTTTCATCTTTTCGATAAAATGGAACCAAACTTTAGGGGAAGAATCTATTGAAGGTTCTTTACAAAGTTCCTCATTTTGTCCTTATTGAAAAAACAACATGGTCTGCATGGATGATTCTTATTTCTAATTGGCTGAATTATTAAAAAAAAACTTCTCTTGGCCTAATGGAACAATGTTTTTAATGTCCTTTACAAAGTTTGCTCATTTTGTCTCGATCGAACAGAAAACATGGCCACCATGAATGATTCTTGTTTCTTAATTTCTGCAGTTCTATAGAGTATGAATAGTGAGTAATGAAATAAAACCTTTTGTCATTATTACATTCTTTTTGTAATACAGGTGAGAGACAGACTGAAGAAGATGGGTAGCCTTCAGCCAATGAACATCTTCCTCCGTCAGGAGATTGACAGAATGCAGAAAGTCATCACATTGGTACGTCAGACATTGAAGGACTTGAAACTGGCTATTGATGGTACCATCATCATGAGTGAGGATCTTCGTGATGCCCTTGATAACATGTTTGATGCCCGTGTTCCATCCAAATGGAAGAAAATATCCTGGGAGTCTGCCACACTTGGTTTCTGGTTTACAGATCTCCTGGAGAGAAATGCACAGTTCCGTTCCTGGCTGTTTGATGGCAGACCCCACTCTTTCTGGATGACTGGATTTTTCAACCCTCAGGTATAGCATTTTTGTTTTTTTTTGTGAAATAAATCGAAATGCCCTTATGCTGAATTATGACAACATTTATTTTTTTGTATATTGATTTGAATAAAAAATGTATTTTTGTTCAAGATTCGTTGCAAATTTGGCTTATAACCTTAAAAACTACCGACTTAACTACTTAGATAACATAAGAGAAAAACTGGCCCCAAGCATATTTAAGTGATAAAAGTCAGAATCTTATCATTTTTTAACCTCAATACTCCTTTTATTGTAGGGCTTCCTGACTGCTATGAGACAAGAAATCACCAGAGCTCACAAAGGTTGGGCTTTAGACAATGTCATACTGGATAATGAAATCACTAGGATGATGAAAGAAGATCTTCATGGTCCACCAAACGAGGGTATGTACAATATACATGGATTAATATTGTCTCTGTTTAATGTGATAATTGGAAATAATAAATTTTAGCAGAGAACATATACAAGAACCACAAATTCAAACAAAAACATCAAGGCTGATGCATTCCATTTGACACCAAATTAAAAAAAAACGACACCAGATGTTATACAGGGCAATCTCTTCATTTAATGGTGTAAACATTGCTGGTTTTTTTTGTCAAAAATTCATTAGGAAAACAAATTTTTCAATTAAAATTTTGAAATGTTTTTCTAAATTTGTTTTTTCGAATGGTGTAGAAACTCAATTCCATGAGTGTCTCTGTAGAAAATAAAGAAGTACATGTGTAGTTACATTGAAAACATTTGACAGATTACAACAAACCAACAAAATTTGACTGGCAGTCTGATCACTTTCCCTCTTCTCTACAGTGAGCTAATGTATATTATGTGTAAATTAACTTCTTAAGAAGAACAGTCTTGGAAAGGCAATTAAGATTTATATTTTATGTTATAGGTGTGTATGTGTATGGTCTCTACTTGGATGGTGCAGGATGGGATAGAAGAAATTGTAAACTGATTGAGCCCACTCCAAAGGTCCTGTACACATCTATTCCAGTTGCTCATGTTTTTGCTACAAATCAAGAGAAAGGAAGCAAAATAGCTACCATGTATGAATGTCCGGTCTACAAAAAGCCAAGACGTACAGACTTGACCTACATCTTCCCATTATATCTGAAGACCACAAAACCACCAGATCACTGGACACTGCGAGGTGTCGCTCTGCTCTGTGATACAAAATAAACATCTACCAATTGAACTGAATTATTGTTTAAAAAGTGGACATCTGTTTGATCTAACTCCGTTTTGTGTTACATATTTTGCTATTTCTTTCACATTTATATTTTGACTGAATACTTTACCAGCTTGCAATGAACAGTATCTATACATGCTTTTTATTTTACACTGGCCTTGTTTTATGTATGTATCATTTTTATATTTGCCGTCCTTATACAATTAACTGAAATGTTATGAATTGAAGAACCAAATGTTTGTATCAGATTTGTAGTATCTGGAACATGATAAATATGTGAAGAACAGTCAGATAATCTATTCACACTTTTGTGATGTTAACAATCAACCTTTTTGAAGTCTTAGAAACATTTTAAGACATTTATTTTTATATTTTGTTTAAATGATTAATATCATTCCGTCCAGATTTATACTTTCTTATCATTATATTTATTAAATAAGATGTGGTGCAGATTTGTTTCAGATAAAAATCCGTCCATTAAATATAGAATTAATAACAGTTTTATATTGCTAACAAATCAGTATTCATTGTGTGTTCTGTTGTTATTTATTATATTGTGTGATATAATTATTATATTTTGAAAATTATATATTTAATATTGAAAATTTATATTATTTTTATTGTTTTCACTATGTTGTTGTTCTAACATTGTTTGGAGTACAAAATATTCTACTTCTTTGTTTGAAAAACCAAGAATAAAATGTTCTGCAAAGTAATTGTAGTTGTTCTGGTGAGGCATTTAATCAGCTTTTTTGTTCTGTCAAAAGCATGGCTTATGTACACACAGACCACAAGAAATACATTTTATTTAAATTTTGTTGCTGCTCACTGAAAGGCATCCTCAAAAACAGTTTTTTTCAGTGAGGCTGTTGTGTGCGAACGGCCTGATTCCAATCAACATAGAGGCGACATGCAGTAAATTATAGTACTTGTGTATTGGAAAAAGTGTCAGTGTTTGAACTCGATAAATTGAAAATGTTGATTATGAAATGCAGTCTATTGGCAGGCTCTGTCGTTATCGACCTGTTCTTGGAAACTTTGATTGTTTATACTTGCTCAAGCGATCCCAAATACATTATCACTTATGGTCACCCTGAGCAAAACCATTAAAAGGATATTTTAGTTGCCCCCCTTGGTGAAAGTTAAACTGGTCTCCTGTCGAGTTACGAATCACTATACTGCGTAGCATCAGGAACAGCGGACCAGTTATGGTTAAAGTTTGCACATGCACAACAAGTCAAATGTGTCAATCGGGTCCCCAAAAGCACATGTTGCAGTGATGACGCTTGATGGATTTTACCAGTAATCAGAACATCGTAAGATTTTTAAAAAGAATTACATATCTTCTAAATACGATTCAAGTCTGCTAAATTTGGAGTGTCACGCATAGAACATTGCATCAGAAATCTACCGCAGAATAAATTCACTATTGAAAATTCTACGTATCCTCGATGCATGAAAATATGGAAAGGCTTCGAAACGTAATAGTTGTTTCTCTCGTTGGATTTAGCTTCTTAGGCACAGATCATTTGTTTTTCTGAGGTTAGCCTGAGATTTGCATAGGGGTCAGAATTTTTTTGCCCTCTTCACGGGCCAGATTTTTGTTCATGTATAGTTAAGAAAATTTCTTCGAAATCTTTTTTTCCAATGGCCAGACAGTGGACCAGAATATTTTTTTCCCTCCAGATTGGCGAGATAGGGTCAGAAAATTTTTTTTCTTAAAAAAAATCCCTACCCCTTAGAAAATCAAATTGCCCATCACGGCCTTATTTGGATTTTTTTTATTTGAATACTTCATCTGTGTGTGGTACTCCCCTGTACCACCACATAAAAAGTAGATGTCCAAATAAAGGAAAGAAAATATGGAAAGGCCAGACTTCCTGATTTGGTTCTAATGCTCCCATGAGAGGTTACTCCTTGAAATGCTATCCATATAGCATAAAAAAATTCACAATATTTATTCAACATTGGTAAACTTGTATCTCGATATGACAATTTAATGAAGGCACAGACATAATAGTTAAATATGTCTCTGTTGGAAACAAGAACACTCTTTCAAGAGATTGGTATATACTTTGGACGCTAATAATGTTGTATATATCTGTAATTGGT
>JARWCS010000050.1:2487363-2497390 GCA_034783895.1 Geukensia demissa
TCACATACATCTAAATGCGTTTAATATTTCGTAGTGTTATCTATTGAAATAGATGACAACATAGAAAGATTTTGCTATGCAAAACTTTCAAAAATGCTCTTTTTCCTAAATAAACATGTAATTAAAAAAAGCCTGCTTTCCTGTCAAAAAGTTGAATAAACATGTCTCAATTTTATTAATTTTTACCTTACAAAAACTCTCTATTTTAGAATTATGTACATTTAAAATTAATCAAGTTCTTGAACAAATTTTAAATTTTAAACAACTCAGATCTAATCATCTTTCTACATAACAACCATTTTTTTCAAACTATGTTCTTGACTTCCAAGCTTATAAGTAAGTGACCTGAAAATTCATCAAATGTCGTTTGAAAAACCTTAACCTGAGGTTATCTCTAAAGATTTAGATCTTACAGAATCTGGACTGCTGTTTTGCCTTCAGCAATTTTCATTACAGTAAAGACTAAAATAAACATATTACCAGCATTCCAAAGTTCAATTTACTAAGCATAAGTTGGGCAACAAACAATTTTCAAAATACCTATTTTATTTTATTCAGAAGATAGATGATACCCTATGGGCAACAGCAATTTTCAAAATGTCTATTCGATTTTGATGTTGTAGACACATGATACCCTATGCTGTCTGTCTATATGTAGTTACCTCTGTCTGTTTCTATGATGTTATTTATTCCATTTTATCCTTAATCAGACTCCAAAATAACATGCATTTATTCCCTCTACAATGACATTAATTTATGGTGTAATCTAAACAAATGCCTACTGTGAGTCTCATCAATCAAGGAAACTAGCTTTTAGGAGATATTTTCATCTTGCTGACTTTCAGATTGTACCTTTGAACTCTGTTAGGTAAGAACCATTTGATTTTCAGGGGATTGTGGGAGGGGGGGTCCGGTCAACACAAATCCCATGCACCTCCCTGAGAGTCAAATGGTTCATGCCTTTGTTGATAATTCTTTATTTTATCATGTACTGCATATTTTTTTTATTTTTCCTACTTAAAATATTTTTATGTTTCTATGACGACATAATGACATAAAAGAAAACAATGTTTCAAACATTTTTGACTACAATATAAACCTTTGCCAAAAAGGTACCAGTACTGACCTCTAATTTTAAGAAATCTGTGTCTGTCTTGCCAGGGATAAAATCTGTATGAACTTTAACAGCCATTGGACAGGAAGTACTTGATAATGAATGGGAACCCTCCTCCATAGATACAGAACTTTTACCACTCATTGGACTAGCACTATGTAGGCTTCCTGAAAAAAACGTTTCCATGAAAAGTTTAAGAAGAAAAAATACAAATTAAATTCATTGTTGAATGTATTTTATGCAAGAAAAGTTTATCATCTAATTGCTACTGTTTTCCTGTCTATCCCACTGATGGATCAAGCCTTTAAAATCACGGACAAAAAGGCCACATCTCAAGACTCTATGATTACATAATAACATTAGAAATTCACAGTCTTTTGCAGGTTGCAGATTTCATAAAATATTTCATGTATGAGAATAGCAGATTTTTTATTTTAAGCCCAGAAATTCAGTATCAAACCATTTTTTTCCTTGCAAATCAATACTGAACATTTGGTTAAAAAGTTTTTATTAATCATAGATTTAAATGCTCATTATCAAATAATGGGCAGGATGAAAAATCATGTTTTAAATGGTAAAGTATTTTACCCATCCCAGACTAATTTTGGGGTATTTCCACCCTGAACTTACCAAAAATTATTCAATTCACTAATTTGCCATCCCATCCTTTTTAAACATGAAATTTAATATCAAGCTATCACATTAAAGTGTTTATTTCATAATAGAAATGTACATCTGCTGTGTCGATTACATCAGACAAAGCAACATGCAAGCAGACAATGTGTCATTATAAAGTGATTTGTAAAAGATTACCCTTCAAAACAATTACAGATTACAGAGGTATAATAATACCCTACTGATCTATAAAATGTCAAAATATCGACAGGACACGATATTCGATTAGAAAGTTTTACCACTGGGGTCTAAAATTAGACGGAGATATTATACTGGGAAAAACAACTTGTTTGAAGCTAGGCTGGCTGTCTGTCTTGACAAGAAATGAGATTTAGAATTCTACATGAAGAAAACGGTGTTGGCGAGACACTTTATGATACTTATGGATATATGTTATGGTTATTCACACCATAAAAAAGTTCTTACACTTGGTATAAAGCTGACAGTATTAGTCTGTTATGTGATGTTCAGATTGTTTATAGCAACTTGATCAGCTTCAACGTCACAGTATTGGAGAATATTTCTGACTTAACCTCCACCAACTATCTTTTATTACAGGCAAATACAACCCTAGAATGCATTACAGTAACTTTGTTTCCATGACAGATTATTTTAAGGAGGCTGACAAAGCCTAACGGGGACCTTTAAATTTTATCACATTGTCAAATTCTTTTATATAAATTTTCTATTAAGTTGATATATCAAAAAACAGAACATCTTACACAGAAAGAAAATTACAACTTACTCATGCCACTTGAGCCACTGTGGCTACTCTCTGTAGAACTGGCAGATTTGGTGGTATCTGTGTTTGTAGGACAGCACTGAAAATACAGAAATTACAGTATTATATGAAACTGTTTTCAAAGATATACTGTTAAAAATATCATCAATGAAATCACTCAATCAATTACTTGATCATTTTTACTTTGATTCTCCAATTCAATATCATGATATCAGGCTTGATGAGGTACAGTCTCAAAAGTTAAAATGTTCGTTATTCTATAACATTTCAGTGTGTCAAAATAATAAATCTTCACTGTCTGATTCTGTTTAGCATATTTTCAAGTGGTTGGAGTGTATTCTCTCTGACATTTACCCCATATCTTTTCATTTTCTTATCATTTATAGAGCTTACCATGAACTCACCAAAAAAAGAGGATGAGCCAAAATTTGGTCCATTTGTCTATTTGATTCCAATTGTCCCATACCATAAAACAGAGGCTCCAAGGAGCCTAAATTGCTCCCTGATAGAGACTTCCATTGGTTCTTACCAGGAAGGAATTTTATACAATTTGTTTTAAGAGGACAATGGCTTAGTAGTTCAAACAAGAAGATTCTAAAGTCAATTTCTTTAGACTGCTTTTTTAAAACAAGTTTAGCTGAGGCTGGAATGCAGAACATAATTTTGGACAACAAAGTTGGACCATAGGGTCCTATGCTATGCTGTGGCAGCCAACTTGGTTGGCTGGTAGGAATGCCAAACATAATTTTGTTGGAACACTATGTAACGACAATTCCACCAAAGTCTGGTAACAATCAACTAGTTTGTTACATTCAAGAAAATATCTAAAATATGATACCCCCATTTTTATTTTTTAAGCAATGGCAGGTGGGGACCATTTCACCAAAGTTTGGTTGCAATTTGCTCAGTAGTTTGCTACAAAAAGAATTAGGGATGAATTTCCAAAAGGGTCCTAAGTTAAACTTAGTTCCGCCTTAGTTGGACCATATAAAGACCATTCAACCAAAGTTAGGTTGCAAATGGCTAAATAGTTTCAGACTTGACAAATAATTTCCAGCCTTATTCTTCATAAGAAGCCATGTTTGCTGTGAAATAAGGTTCTACAGTTTGCAATTGTTTAGTTGTGAAATACAATACTATAAGGTTTTTAAACGAATATTGGTGAATATTGTCCCCAGTAGAATACTATATTGCAGGAGCTTGCGAGTGCAATTAATATTTTACAAGGGATAATATTCTTTAATATTTCTGCAATAACCCTTTTTTGTACAGCAAAACCTTTTAAATGCTAAATATATCAATTTTCAACATCACTTTTTCAGTGAAATATTGCACTAGATGCAAAATCACTGAAAATTGCATGTAAACTTTTGATTACAGTTCCATGTGGAATAAAACATTGCTATACAATAAAATTATGGGTACCTATCAAATTATTTACAAAATCAAATATGGGAACCATTAACTGGATATGGTACATATAGTTTTTAGTATACCCCATAGACAGTTAGAATTTCAACAGGAAATCTGATAGTATTTAGGTATCCCACTGATGGAACATAATTCTCTCATTATCTATGATAGAATCAATACACAAAGATAACTATCTTATACATGTATGTGTTTTTATCACCAAAATAATTTCACTTGGGATGGCTTGAATCAGTTAAGATTGAACTGCACCAGAATAACGAATACACCAACACCATAATGTGATTCAATCAAGAATTTAACAACCCATAAATGCCATATGGATCTTTATGCATTTCAATATTCTTATTAATATTGGTAAAATTAATCGCACAGAATGGTCCGACCATGCGGAAGGCTGATGGTGATATCCATTAATTTGACCGAGCGTCCACATACTTTTATGTTTGTATCTGAGATATGAAAAACACTTCATGAAATTAAATGCGTCCTCTTTGAAGATAAGTTTGTGACAGCTCTCGCTGTAATTAAGAGAATGACAGGGTGTAAAGACATGTGACCAATGGAACCCGATAATTCTAGCCAGGAAATCATTCTGTTTAATATCTGATACAATCTATTGTATTTGAATTTCATCATTCACGCCAAAAACAAATATAAAAAAATGACATGCAATTTTTTATCATAAAAATGAATTGGCTTTTTAGCAATTAGAACCACGACCATATTGGAAGCCTAAACAATCAAATGCAATCTAAAACCTCATTATCAAAAAATTGTAAAATAAAAATAAATTACTTGCTACCACACCAAAAATATAAGAAATTTCGAAGTCTATAGTTTGTAGGTTTGGTTAAAGATCTGATGCAGCCAACCATCTAATATGCATCTCAACTTCAAACATGAAACGTGTAAAAAAAAACCTTGGCATATTCTATGTCATACTAATTTCCCTATATGATTGCAAGAGAAAACAACAACATCAATTTACAAGAATTCCAGCACATTACTTTGTAATCTTCATTATTTTCCAATTTACAAACTGGTAAAATGTTCCCAAACAAATACAGGCATTATCACCTAGTTGTACAAAGGCTTCTCAGATTAGAAAACAAATGTCTTTCTGTGCTGGGAAAGCAATCAATAGATTAAACAGAATTAAAGCATGTCCAGGATGATGCAAAACACATTTCTCTATGCAGAAGAAATTTGTCATTGTCGTCTTCAATTCACATAACGATTCTTAATTAAATTTTATCACATACATCTACCAATCTATTTTGTTTACATTTCCAAAAATCAATAGACTGAATTTTTTTCAGTTTCAGTTGAACTTGATTTTGTCATTTGTAAGGGAAACTCATTTTTGAAGACATAATTTAAAACAGATTATTATTGGTTTTATGTAAGACGCCTTATTTTTGGGCTGCTTTTTTTTCTCTCAAAGTGCAATACACCATATTTGTTGTCTGTGAGATTTGCTTACAGACAATTTTGCTATATTATAATGCTTTCAAAGTTAATGTATAAATTCATACCACTTATTTTCTTAATTTTTCTAAGACACAAAATTGACAAAAAATAAATTAGCAGTACTTATTCAAAAATCAACAATAATCCCTTATAGTTATATAAATATGTATTAAAAACAATAAGCATAAAATTCCTCTATCATTAGCGCAATTTCATTGCAAAACTATAACAAAGTCTTCATAGATAGTTTTACTTCTAACACCAGGAACTTTCAAGCTTTTATTTAATTTACTAAAATCTTCCATTTCAATGCATCCTAAGACTTAATGATTCTCACAGGAAATGAAATTCTACTGTTTTTTCATCTAAAAAAATTCACAAGATTAAAATTGGTTGTAATTTCTGAATAGAGGTTGAAGAATCTGTGCATAAGATGCCTTATCAAAGCATTGAGATTATTAAAACATGTCTCGTTACGTGTAATGGTGTAATTAGCCGACATTAATAAAGATGACAAATAAAGACTTTCTATAATCAGACTCGTACAAGCTCGTAATGATTTTATCCTTTAACTTCATCATTTTGACTTTGTGTTTAATACTATTATGTGTCTCATCATTTTCACATTTAGAAAAACTCGTTTCTGAAGACTCTAATGATTTTTTTATTCTTAAATGGTTCTTTGGCCTCTAATTCTACACAGGAACAATTAAACATGAAAGGGAAATGAAAGTCAGGTTAATTCAGGAATTGATCTTCGGAACTTCTTTTTCATGGAAAGAGTCCAGGGAATTTAAAATGTCTGTCAGATCTTAACCTTTAATAATAATGATTGATGAATAGTAATCTACTTGTGGGAAAATCGCTACTTGATAACTGAAAATTCATAATTTAGCTGCATCCAACAGTCAATATTAAAAACAACTTTAACTTTGTTAAATTTTAAAAAGAATTTTTTGTCAAATCAGTATTAAGTCAATTGCTTTGGAATTTTTCTAATATTTATTATTTTTTTGCAAAACTTTTATCTCTACTGAAGTAATTTTGGCTTATAAAATCAATATCATGTTTACTTAGGAAACAAAAAAGAAGTTTCCACCTGCCTCAAAAGGCACTTATGTGTTTACTCATCCTACACCAGTACAAATACAGCTTAATTTCTTCTTTTCAATCTTCTATTTCCCTGTCATAATTAAATTACTATTCATTCCAAGATTGTATTGTCGATTTGATGCTACTCTTATTAGAGTAAAGTGCTTAAAGGTATTTATAAATAAACCTATACAATACTGAGAAATAAATATGAAATAATCACGCACATCTTAATATTACTATCAATTCGTGCCTGCCAAATTCAATTACAAAAACTGTAGCAATACAATTGAAAAATATAACCAAATTTGACTCAAAATGACACTTTTGCCATAAGCTAAGCCTATTTTATAAGTAAATTACTTTCCTTTCTTGCTCTTATAATGAAAAACAGGGCTACAAATCTCAAGGAAGATAAAAACTGGTTCTAATCATCTATATTTCATCATGATGTTCTATATAACATGACAACCCTACTTAATTTTACCCAGTACCTAAAGTGATCCCAGGGTAATCATGAAATATGAAAAATATCTCAAGGTTTGATAGGCAATTCTAAATACGATTTATTCTCTTGACTGCATCTTATCTGTTTTATGTTTGATTCCCAAGCCATCAGATCAAACGCACCCTAGCATCTGAAGTAATATCCAATACAATGGATTGAACATCTAGTAGATCATAAGAGTGATATTAATGAGGATTTCTCTGCCTCTGTATCAATCAGTCTTAAAACAATCTTAAACTGATTAACCATTCTTATCATTTCATCAATCTTGAAAGAAATAACCATTAGAAAAAGAACTTTTTTTTTTTTTTTGGAAAATTCATATTTGATGCCAATTTGATTTTTGGTCTTCTAAACAATTTCTAAAACTCTTAGTTAAAACACCCAAATTTTGGCAAGCGAAAATTGTTTGTATGAAGTTGTTGAAGGTCATAATGGGACCTGTAGAAGTCATTTGGTGGATGGCTGACTCATGGACAATCATGCCACATCTCCTATTTTTATATGAACAGTCTTCTCAAGATGTTATAGCATACAATAGTTTGGAGATGTTTCCTGCTTTTTCAAACATGTGCAGGTAAAGTCATCAGGTAGCTCAGGATTGATTGATTGGCGAATTTACATCTTATATGTGATAAGCTACAGTAATTTAAATCAACTACCCAGACCACTAGGCCAACAAGGCTCCAGATGACTTATTCTCTATGTCAAAGTGTGTTGGAATGGGTCAAAAGTTTATGAAAGAAAAACTGTCTACTATATTTAATAATATTGTGTTATTTTGTGGTTTGAAAAAAGTGTAAGCAAGTTGCAATAATGCTTTTTTAGCAATCATGATGTATTTAAGCTGCACCTAGTGTTTAATTTTCCATTGTGATTTTACAATGTAAAAATAGCCATTTGTTTGTCAGGAGTGGCTCTTTGCACCCACTTTATGTGAGATCGTGAGTACACATTGTCAACGATGCATGATAATTAAATACGGTAAACTAGGATTAAATAACCTGCAAAAATGCTTTAAGGTGTCCTGAATGAAATCTTAAAAGTAATTCTTCTATGTGTATCATTAGAGAGTCCGAATAAGAAATGTGCGAAATTTTCAAAATTATTTTCTACAGTTCAAATTTAGTGCTACAAACATAAACAAAGATGGCCATGCAACCCTCAACATTAGATTTCCGTAGAGAAATTTAAGGGGTTAATAATATGTAAAATGCTACTGCATAGTGTTAAGAAGAACCATTAACTGTAGAATAAATCTTTCTTTTGATTTAAAATCAATACAAGGTGGAAACACATATAATTTAATTAAGCTTGAAAACTGCATTCCACAAATGCTTGTCATAGAGAATAAGTTAAATTTCTTTCTAGTTCTTTAGAACCTGATAATTCAGATTACTCAAATTTACAGAAACGAAAACAAAAAATTTGCTCTTCCATTTTATTTGGCCTTGAAACAATAAATTGTTATTTACAACTTCTTTAGAAACCTGAATATAATAAATAAAAACCATTTAATTATGTAATAAATTTTTCTGTTTCTAATTCCAATTTCGACTATTTTTCTGAATATTTTTCTTGCTAAAGGTCAGTAAGCTTTTTCCAGTTACATTTCTCTTCTATATTTGGAATTAATCTTTTAAATTTTAATGAAAAAATGAGTATAAGTCCGTAATGAAGTTTCTAATTCCAGCAAATAAGAATGACATCATACAGTTTAATCCGTCTTTTTCTGATATAACTACATCTTTTTAATAATGCCTACATGTAAAGCAGAGATCAATATAGCGATAGGGAGACTTATTTGGAAACTAATTACCACTTCCATACTTAAGACTAAAAACAGGAGAAATACATCAATTTAGGTATGGTCATGCGAACACTATCGGGAGGCACCATCTTAATTCAAAATTTTACGGCCAGTTATCAATAACACAATCAATCGTAAAAATTTCATTTAACAACTAAATTTTATGCAATAAAGCAAACTTTTTCACTCTTAAACATTAAATGAAGCAAAATGGACAATTACTTTAAGAAATTCTTCAATTCTAATAGAATCCGATATAAATCACAGCTGATCATACAACGGTTCCCTACTAAACTATATTGCTGTTAGTACGTTTGAATTATACTGTAAAAGCAGCAATATTCCCTTGTATTAACGTTGGCTATCTTCATGGCCACAATTTTTTTCACAGAAATATGTACATATGAATTGCCAGAATTTTCGTTGATATTTCAAATAAATAAGCATTAACAAAAATAGAATATACAAATAATATTTAAAATAAATCGGTGAAAATTTTCATCTTCCAAATACTAATACTTCTACAGTATTTTAGTAGAAAACTACTGATTCGTTGTTTCACATGTACTAACAGGAATATTCTGAATATAAAGCTCCAATAGTTGTGGAAATTAGTAATTACAAAATAACCAGAACAGCTTGTTACGCCCCTACAGTAATTTCATTTTGTTCATCAAACTGTAAAATATTTATATTCCCAGATTTATTCTACTGTTAATGTTTGCAGGTTCTATCTTCCCAAATACTTCTTATTTCTATAAAGTGTATAGTCGAATTTTGGCATTTTGTGTGTTGATTTTTTCACCAAAAATTGTGACCAAGAAAAAAGGGAAAATTAATTAAAAGCTAATATTAATACTTTTACAGTGTTACTTGATAAAAACTATTTTATGTATAAGAAATTTGTAAATGAACAGATTCAGGAATTCAACTTCCATCCTCAAAATACACATTGAGCAATATCAGCGTCCTTTTAAATAGCTTCTTGAACAATTAAATTCCAGAAAAATTCCTTGAATTCCATTGCATTTCTGAAACGGCCCATTGGGATATACAATGTACTGTAAAGCAAACTTATTTTATGTCGACTTTAGTTCAATATCTCATGCTAAGTTCAATCTTTGCAGTGATTAAATTTCATGAATTCATAATTTAGCTGCGTTACATATGACTTTGTGGTTT
>JARWCS010000050.1:2504070-2521318 GCA_034783895.1 Geukensia demissa
TCCCAATACATCATTCTTTCAAATAAAGTTTCCCTTATTAAAATTCATCAACTGTTCTTGAAAATATGGCGTACTGAATGGGACTATAGTGTGTATTTTTAGCACTATTTTTGCGTGTGTTCTAACTTTCAGGGTGAATTAGTGGTTTGACACCTTAAGTAGACATGTTTGAAACAAGAGAATCCATCATATTGCAGAAGATAGACTTCATTATCAATTGTATTTATTTCTTAACCCTGCTGGTCACAAAACCAAGAAGAAATGATGAAATGAGAAGACAAATAATTACATATCATATAGAAATGTTAAATGTAACGGCCACATCTTGATTGTAAACAGCTGAAATGATAGAAAACAGACTAAAATCACATCTGAACAAGGAACATCTTGAATGACATGTAATTGTTTACATATACTAACATCCAACAAAACCTTTTATTTATGCTTACAATATAGAAGAGGTGCAAGACTGTGGTTGATTCAACATATGCTATACTTTCAGACAATCACAAAACTGACATACTTACCCAAATACATGTATATCAATATCAAACCCGTGTTCATTCTTTTTCAGCTTAGAGTTAAGAGGAGCTTAATAATTTTGGTTGTTTCCAAATAAGCTTTAGTTTGAGCTTATAGTAATGAGGTTCAGTGAGGACACTCAAGATTTTTGTTGTTTCTATATAGACACAATCACAAAACATGGAGACTTACCACTTCTATTGCATGCTGGGTAGTTATCTTGCCTTCTTTGACCATCAACATTAAAGCCATCCTGTCGTCATCTGACATGGTGATGTCAAAAGCATTAGGATCTCCTTTATAAAAGAATTTGACAGTTTAAACTTTATGTTTGAAGTAAGTGCTATCGAGGTCTCAACAAGATCTGGAGAACTGTATTTTTCCCAGTTCATTAAGCAGCCTCAATTACTTGAACAATTTTTTTTTATCTCAATCAGCTTTAACTGGTCCTTTTAATGTTCATGCTACCTCACTTGGACCATATATGTCATTTCAAAACAGTCTAAATTTGAACTTTCAAACTACTGTGTCAAACATTAATGAGGCTTCAGGAGGGTCAAATCAGACCTGAAACCATAAGGAGTTTGGGAGGTGACCTTGTTACCTACTGACCTGTGACATTTAAGTCATTTGATAAAAAAGTTCAAACCTTTGTTGACCCGTCTCATTTGCCTTAAAGTAACCTAAGGTCATTCTTAAATGTGACCTGAAAGGGGTACCCTCCTGGAGCCCCATTCATGTTGTAAGTGCAATGTAAGGAAATTGATTTTATATATATTTTTTATAAAAATTATGAAAAAACAAATATGCCCTTTCAAATTCTAGAGAAAGTTATTAAACCAATGAAAAACAAGAACTGAACGATCATAGAAGACCATCACATTGCAGTAGCTATATTTTCTTTTTCAAAAGAACATGATCACAATCCCCTTAATCACCTTCATGTTGTTTAAATCCTTGCTTTCTTCCAGATCTTCGTATACCAATATTCCGGAATAATTTTCCCAGGGTTCCAGACTTCTTATTGTCTCCAACATTCTTGTCTACAAATGAAGACTTCAATCATGAAAACAATAAAACAAATACAACTGCAGACAAAACTGACATCTGTAAATGATTGTTATATGTAAAACTTGTGACATGCTGTATATTAAATTTAATGGCAAATATCTACATACATATGTCTTCACATTATTTTTCTATGGAAAAAGTGCAAATTGATGAATTTTTCTTATGTTAACTTGGAACAGTAATTAAAAACCCCTGCTGAATTCAGTTAATAATGGAGGTTTGAAAACATGCAATGAACCCTGACTGGGTTGAGATAGAGGCTAGAGGTACCAAAGGTGTTAAAGCCAGTCAAGATCATGCCATCGTGGTTCAACTGCAATTTCTTAGAATTAGGACTTTATAATTTTAAAACTGTACAATATTGAATAAATACAATGTGAATGGTTATTTAAGATTGTGTTACCATGCTTAAATAGTTACATCTATACCTATCATATATCTATATATATATAATATGTAAGTTTCAAGTTTATATATCCAATAGACCCTTTACTGCAACTCTTATTTGTTAGTTTAGGAGGAAAATAATAAACTTTCCCCCAAAAATGATGTCACTGGACAACTGATTACACTCTCTGTTGACTCCAGCTTGATGTTTCCACAGCACTATAAGGTTTTTATTTTGTGACATCGCTTGTTTGGAAAAATCCATGCACAAGGAACAATTCTCAAACATGTATCATCTGATAGATTTTCCCAGAAAATCTGACGTCACAAAGCAAAAAGACCTGATAGTGCAGTAGCGACACCAAATGGGAGACATCAGTGTGCGTAATCCATTACATTGTAAATATGAATGTCATAAGTATTGTGTCGTCAGCAGTCGGACATCCGGAAGCTGTTCTGCAAAAGTGTCAAGAGCATGGATGTAATTATAAAGAAAGGGTCTACAACTAAGTATAACTTGATATTTATATATCAATCCAGGAATGAAGTTACAGTACAAGGGTCTACAAGGTAGTATAACTAAATATTTTGTATTTATTTCCCTGTTGATTTTAAAAACCTCTCTTTAATCTGCCTGACAATATTATTTTCTAAGTAAAACTTTAGAAATAAAACACAAAATCAAACATAAAAATCACATTGAAATTTGTCAAACAAGTTCTGAATGCTGTCATTAAATGCTTGCAATATAAAACAAGTAAAAGATTGGTAGGCTGAGAGTGTATTAATTAATGCTAGCAGGAAGTCTATTATTTATAATAAGCAAAGTAAAGCTATCCAACTGTGGTGTAATTATAAAGCTTGTTTGTAAATTAAGCTTCCACATCATCTATACCTGATTTTACTTTGGGAATACAACACATTCCTGCTGAATGGAGATAAAAATCATCATTACTACATTTGAAATACTCCTTTTTACAAGGTGAAGGTCACTCCACATTGTGACCTGACCTAGATAATTTTCAACAGCTTAAACAATATTTTAGTCATGTCATGGCAGAAACAATTTTATTGTTTCAGGAAGCTAGAATGACCAGGGAAATAACATGAAAACTCTGCAGGTAACTGACAAACCTTATCACATCATGGGAAAAAAGAGCACAATATATTTTAATGGTACAAAACAATGTAGGGCTCACACTGTATAGGTTATAGACTAAAGACAAATTCTGTCTATTTTTCACTCAGAAAAAGGTGTTATAGCTTAGAAAATGTCATACACTGAACCTCGTCCACACATTTGGATATCAAATACTGAATATCTTTAGTTATGCCTAACAAAAATCTACTTAATAACTTTTCATTTCAAAATGTGTGACATTTTTAAAGGGTTATGCATAATTCTAAATGCTTATATTGATTCCAATCTTCAATTTCCAACCTATAAGTACTCCTAACTGTTGACATACAAGAGCACTTTTGATTAAATTCTGCAGCCTACACATTCAGATGAGAGATTTTATATTCCCCTTATTTGTGACGAATAAACTCAAGAGAGCTTGTCTTCTACTTTATAAAGGTGAAAGAAGTTGATCTTCCGGAGATATAATCATATACATCAGTATTAAAACAGACAGATCCATTAGAAGTTATGATATTTTAAGGAAATATTTTCTTATTTGCCTATCTTATGCTCGTCTGAACTTTTGATGTTGGATCAGAGATGCAATTATCTTGATGAACAGTGCTGATATCTACACAAATTAAACACAGGGCAATTTTCTTGTCATAAATCCAACAAAAACTCCAGCAATATATAGGTAATTTTACTATGACGGATGTTATCTCTGTTTTGATTGCGGCTCCCATAATGGCCGATTTCTTAATACATCACTTCACTTTGGCGAGTTATTTATTGGACCAAAAATGCAAAATTATGGTTTCTATGGTAAACTCAGATATCCCAAATGACAAAAATATTGAAATATATTTGAAATGTGTATGATTAATGGCGACCCAAATGACTAATGCTATATTGAAGAATTGTGCAGTTATTTCATTTTTTTGCGAGAAAAATTAGATTTTGTTCAAAATGAGCTTAACCATTGAGACAAAAGTAATGAATTGGTTTCTTAAAATCAATATTAAGTGAATCAAAGAGTAGACAGAGTGATATACCCAGGAGGTGTAGAGGACTACCAGATCAACAGCTATATCTTGTCATGCCACATTTAATACAATATGCAACATTTACCACACAAAGTGAAGCCATTTTTGAAATATTAATCACTTTAGCTGTGATGTAATTAGAAGATAATGTCTGTTAAGAAACACTCTACTTTAGAAAATAATCTGAAAACATGCAATTACTTCTATCATGTCCAAAAGAGAAATCTTCCTAATCTTTCTAATAATCAAATTTAAGAGGAATCTTCTTAATCTTTCTAATAATCAAATTTAACAGAATTCCACAAGCCCTGCAAGTATTATCAGCAACAGGACAGAGATGGACCAGAGGAGCCCCATTTAAAAGATGTCTATAAAATCTTACACGAAGTTAGTGTAAAATTCTGGGTTTTGACCGACTTAAAAACGTGTGGCTGCCGTACTGGTTATACCCTTGGTAAGAAATGTTTATGATGTTCCTTACATTGTGACAATCTTGTTGGGTGTTGATATTTGTCCATTTGTTTTTCAAGGTTCATTCCACCCTCCTGGTTATCAATGAGTCAATTCTTTATTAATTTAAAGAGTATAACTCACAGCCATGGACTACTAACAGTTATATATAGACTGGCTGAAATAAACCACTGGAAATGACCATTTCAGCATTGCATCTAATTAAGGGTTATTGAAACTATAGGATATGAAACTATTTGGTAAACAGATTCATGCATAAAAAAATCTCCTTTTCCATATCAGCCCAGTTGCCATCCCTATACATATGAGACTTCGGCAAGAGGATCAAGCTAATACGGTAATCATGGCTGAGGTAACAAAAACTTAAATAAAAAAAATGTCGCAATAGTTTTATCAAAAAGGAACATGCAGCATGTCTGAAGTATTCTGATAATTTGGTAAATATGAAATTTATTTTATTATCAGTCTCCTAAACGAAGATGACATAAATGCTAATTAAAACATTTTCCTCACTACAACTTTAACTGGTCTTTCAGAGATATATTTCAATCCTCAAATAAACCCTTCAAAAATCAATTGAAATTCAACATCCACCATGTCTAAAGTTACCACATGCAATGAATACTGCTAATATTAACTGATTCTGGTTTACAAAGTACAACCAATTGACAATATAATGAAATATAATAGAATAAAAGCTTTACACTTGATGTAAACATTCTAATTTTGTTTTATAACATCAGAAAAATTGGGCATAAGAGTATAGATTCGGTGAATCTTGTCAGCGGAGACATGTGACATTGACAAAGCAATCAGAGAAAAATACTTCAATGGCTTATTTTTCCATTATTTCATATACTAAAGCAATATTTCTATAACCCCCACTTCAACCTGAGATAAAATGGGGAAAATATTGATTCAGGAAGAGTTTATTATTGTGTGGAGATATACTTCAAATAATTTACAGAAAAATCAACAATAAACCATCAATACTCAAATCCTTCAGTACCAAACAGTTCCTTATACTTACAACTACCATACAAAAATCACTTTAATAAAACATGATGTTTACCATTAAGACCTATTTGTATTAAGATAAACAGTTCCAGCAAGAGTTCAATTTTATTGATTGGGTATCTGGACTAAAGCATTGTTTCTCAGACAAAGACAAGATGAGTAAAAAAATAGCAAATTCTTTAGTGTGGAAACCAAGCAAACATCTCTAAATACTCTAGTGATGGTCACTATCCTAAACCCACTCTAAAGGTACAGTAACATGCAAAAGTTTTTCATTTTGGTAATAATTTCCCCCGTATACTGGTACTTCAAACAAAAGCCAAATGTTTTATGTAAAAATTCACCAAATTCATTTCTAGCCATATTTTGATGAAGCAGTTGAAAGGTTCTTACAATAATTAAAAATAAATTATGGGTTATTCATCAAGAAGCAGAGATTTAAATTATAAAACTTTTTAAAAATCTTCATAAAAAACTGCTGTTTGGTCTAAATGTCATCACAATCAGAAATTTCAGCATTTTTTTTCAAAGAAGAAGTTTTTTACATGAAATATAGGAAAACTAACAAGACATCAAATACTTATGGCACAATATATGAATTATAAATTTGTATTGCATTTTGTCATGATTAGTTACCTCCTTAAACCCATAGCAGAAATTATAAATAACCATAAAGATCTTGTTAAAAAAGAATTCTAACATCTTCAAAATCTGTAGAGATTATAGACCACTCGTGTTTGTTGATTAAATATTTACACTTGCTTAAGAAAGTATCATGAAACAAAGTCTGAAGGAGATATGAGGAGGTGATGTTTAGAACTCTCCAGTTTACTAAAATTTCTATATATTCCTTAAATGGAAACATTAAAATTGAACTTCCTGAAATATCAAATCTAAAATCAAATGATTATAAAAATCCAATCCTGAATTCCAGAATGAACTTCAGTTGTTCCTCTACTTACAATAGTTAGATAAAAATTACACTCACATGAAAACAAGACATACTGTGAACAAAAATCAAACGGATACCCCTAGGCCACCATCCCGGTTTTTCAAGTGAATTATCTGCCCTTGGAATGAGCACAGGAAAATTACCTTCCTATATGGTATGTGGACAGACGGACAGACAGGGTGTCTCCTATATCCCCCCTAAACTTTGATTTAGAGGGTATAAAAACCAGGAATGTCTTCTGATAGACATTGCCAATGTTATTCCATCTGCTGATTAATATACCAGTCATAACACTTTCATTCCAAGAGGTAAAATTCAGATATTAACAAAGTAAAATTGTAATTGCTGTACTACAAATGCATGTAACAAGTTTTTGCCCTTTTTCATAAGAATAATTAAATATCTATAAAATACAGCAAACAAATCTAAAAGTTTAGAAGTAATGCTTTAAATAAAAACACCATACAACATATATTATTAAAAAAAAATCCGAGCTTGAATATGGAAATGTACCAACCTGATTCAAGAGTGGCATAGTCATAAGTTCTTATTGTAGAATTAGCAGAGAATCTGAAAATATAAAAAATATTCAGAACTTAGTCTGAATTCAAATATGTTGCAGATTTTAAAACTTCACATGATATTGAATATGTACATTAAATCTTGCTGTTACACAAGGGCCTCTTGGTAATATCTGATCTGAAGACCTTTGAGTAATCTCCAACTGAAGATCAGCAATAAAGTACTCTTTCTTCACCTGTATTCTATATTATTCTTGTATTGCATGGTTTAGTATCTGGTGTTGTCTTCACCACTGTTTCCCCTTTTGTAATTACCACTCCCATTTTATTTAGGACAATCAACTTAAAAAGTTGAATCTTGGAATGCTGAAAATACCAGCCATTAAAAGGCTGAACAAAGAAATAAGCATTATAGATTCAAGAATAATAATAATCTATTTAAATGATGCAAAAACACCGTAGACAATTGTAAGACTCCAAAAAAATCAACAAATTGATTGATATCTGTCAAAACAGCTGATTTTAAAAACATAATCAATTCATAATTATTAGCTAGCAAGGACAATTAAAGGCTGTAAAGAATCATAATTACAATGTTTCAGTTTTAAAAGAATAGAAATGTTAAAATCTTTTTTGTTGAATTTTGTTCAATAATGAAATATGTGGTTACTGTACATATGAAACTCAAACATGTTATATGCAGGTGATATTTCATCTATTCCTTTTCTTTTTGAGTGAAAGTTCTAAAGCCCACATCTCACAGAAAAATAAAGAAACATTGTTTTCTTTCTTCTGTTTTACTGGTGTACTTCAGCATCCAAAACTTCAGAAAAATATACTGCAATTTTGTAGAGCAATTTTCCAACCTTTTTTGCTAATAATAGTATCACAGCATCAATTTGATAATTTTGGCTCATTGTACCATTTGGAACAGTACGAATGAATGAAACCACTCATTTTGATTACAGAGAAATTGCAAAATGTCTTGAAAATGGGCCCTATAACTGATCCCAATATTCTGGGAAGGTAAAATCCTGCTATTTGTCCTTTGGATGGGCATATATTTTTGAGTATTTGGACAACAGAGGATTGTTGGGGCAAAAAGTAATTTTATGTAAGACAGCTCAAATGGTTTTTCTTTAACAGGCAATATGCTTCTGTTACACTTTATAAAACAAAAACAAATCTGACATCTTGTTTGTTGAAACTTGTAATTGAGTTGATGTGATTATTCTAATTAACTTATACCAAAAATAAGTCCTATAAAGATACCATTTTTTTTTTAAACTTTGTTTTGTGCCCCATAGAAATCTAGTGAACAAATGTCACAGTTTGACTAGAAGACATCTATTTTTGGCCCCTAACATGCCTGATGAAGGTAAATTGTGAATGTGGATTGTGTTTTTCTGGCATATATTCCATATTCTTTCTTTTTAATATGATGACTATTTTTAATTAATGTCTCAGAGTTGTGATTGGTGGTTCTGTTCATTTTGGACAATGAAACACACATGAAGTTAAAAACCTTCTAAAAACCCATTATATATTAACCAATTTTCGTAGCCCAAGCACAAGTCTTTTAAAGTGAAGAACCTCCTAAAACATGCAAATAACACAAGAACGGGGATCATTCAAGCCAATGAAGTTTAGCTGTAACTTAACCACTCATCTCGTTCAAATCCACATACTGATAATGAAAAAAGACTAGAAAGATGGCAAAATATGTTACAAATTTGGTGAAAGAAAAATCCATAAAATCTTCCACCAATTATCTCATTTTGAAGTGAAAAGAAAGTGACAATGTCTAAAGTTATTTTTACACATCAAAGACTAAATATTTGTGACAGATGTGGTAGGTTAAACCTATAATGGTAAGCTGCTTATAAAGTGAAAACATTCACACCTTTTGTGATAGCCATTACAATTATTTATGGCTTGTCAGCTCCACTGACCAAATACTTACAACTGTTCAACCAATAGCTATTGAAACTCTCTTTTATTCACCATTCAAAAGAAAATAAGTTTAGGTGACGTTGAAACATAGTTGCCATTTAAGCTCACAGTTATACTGCTGGTGTGTTTTTTTTTTCTCTTGAACTTTATAAATAGCATGGGTTCTAACATTTTGATGAAACAGTATAAAGAATTTACATATTAGTGATGTAGTTTGGTATTTCAATATGGTGCAAATATTTTGGTGTTTTTGTAGTAAGAAAACTTGGAAGTTCCCATGCTATTTATATCATGTAGTTAAGAGCACCTATAATTATAGGTGTTCTGTGTTGGATAATCAAGTAATCCCCCTGAAAACATCTGTAGATTTCAGATCTCAGATCTACAGGATTTTATGAGTAATGAACTGAAAGTCCCATCGTATCACTTGTCTAATTCTTATGCTCTCTGGTATTTAGACATGGACTTTGTTGAGTTCTGGCCAGACTCAGAAAAGGACTGTCTGTATTTCAACTGTCATTTGGTGGATGGCTTTCTCATGGATAATCATGCCACATCTCCTATTTTTATATTCAATGATTTTAAATGTCTTGTTATGAACAGAAAGTCCTATTGTAACACTTGTTAGATACTTATGTCCTCTGGTATTAGACATGGATTTTGTTGTGTTCTGGTCTGATTCAGACAACAACTGTCTGTATTTTTACACCACAAGTGTAATGAAATAAAAATATTTTTGGATTTCAATGATAGATAAAGAAAATCATTTGTCATTGTAATTTCATAACATTTCCACAAAAATCTGTCTTTATTTATTCATCAATGTTAAAAAATGTTAAAATTGTGAAAACATTTTAAATTTTGACAATAGCCTGGCCAAATTATTTACATTTCATTAAGTTCACAAATAAATATTTGCATTAATTTTCTAATATCATCTATGAGATCTCATATCACAATATTTTTACCTGGGTGAAATTAATCAACACCTGGAGAGACATATTTCATCCACAAATATTAGATGCAAAGTGGGTTAAAAATCAAATATCACTTACAGGATCATTAGTTAAACATATCTTGAATTAAAATTTTACATAAGCTGATGAATAAGATAAAATTCTCATATTTTAAAAAACTCTAAATTTCTAATTTTGTTAAATGATTTTTTTTATTATTAATTTCAACTACCCAAATCAAATGCATAAAAATACAAATAAATTCTAAATTTTAATACTTTCTTTTACAAAACAACCAATTTGCATATGAAGAATAAATAAATAGATCTGTTTACGTAGTAGTTTCCATCCTTGCCTAAGTGTAGATTTCATTTTTTAAGAATAGTGTACAAAATAATAAAGGGAAGGTCTGTTGTTTTCTATGCTTTCACAATCATAAAAAGTAACCAACAGTTCAAGAACTAATTGATTGAATAGAACTATATACATGTATATTTTGGCAGTTTGAAGATGTAACATTTTTTTAACATTTTTATGAACTATTAAAAGGTTAGCAAGATTTCATAAGGTTCAGAGAAATCTATCCAAGCTTATCTTTTTCATTCTTCATCCCTCCTTCCAAAACTTTGCACAATTAATGTTTGTATGTTAAAATACCTATAAATGTATGCTGTTTATGTGTGCTCATTACTAAAAAGACTTCAATTTGGTATTATTAGATTCTAGTTGAACTAGTAAAATATTGTTTTGTCAAAATGATAAAAAAATATATAAGTTAGTGATTAATTAAAAGACAATTATTAAACAACATTTTCACAATAACTTATTGTTGTCATGAAATCTAAAAATTTGGGCCAAATATGGGCACACCTACTATTTAGTAAGCATAATGGTTTAAAGAGAGGTTTTAATTCAGGTTCCTGTTATGGCTAGATTTTGTTTATTTGATTGGGCTTTAACACCACTTTCAACAATATTCCAATCTTAGAGGTCACTTTTACTGGTGAAGGAAGCCAGAGTACCCAGAGTGAACCACCAACCTTGTGTGAAGCGAGATAAAGGCAACCCATTTTTGCATGTGTTATGGCTAGAGAGCAGGTTTAGTGTCAAAGATACACATGTATGTAACATTCTTTACAGGCTCCCCTAAAGTGAATAAAGGCCAGTTAAACTTTAAGTATGATCAAGTATTACCATACATTATGATTGGAATAGATAAAACATATTAGTAGCCACTAAATTACCATATAATGAAAGTCGAACTAAAATTCAAGAAATGTGGTTGAGTTGGTTAGATTATACGGGGGTGTAAAGTTCAGCTTTTCACAGTCCAAACTTTCACTGGATGTTTTCACAATGACATCAACAATTGTCTGATAATTCAAACATTCTTTACTTATATGTGACAATTAACCTGTAAATGGGATTTAAAGGCTGTCAAAACTTAGCCAGGGGTAGAAAAACAACTTGGGGAAATAGTCCTCATTACTTATATATAATCCTTTTCTATTTATTTACCTGATAAAAGTTTCTTACACACAAAGGGTCGATTTTAATGTCTTGGAGATTTTCAGAACAATCTTTATTTAAAAGAAAATCATTTAATTTGTTACATTATCTGAGAGATCAAAGGTTTGACTGAGACAAACCTATCAAAATATTTTCCTATCTAAAATCACACAGTTAACAGATTAATCTAGTAATGTAAATTCTCCATGTGTGATTTATGCCATATTTGTTGTTACATTACAACAAGGAAATCTCACTATTTACTTTCTAGTGTTTATCCTGATCATTCATTTTTTTCATTTAATTTACTTTAATTCAAATAAAGGGGACATATCATAAATTGTTAAATGTCCCAGATCAACAATAGCTTTCATGTCAGATCTTGCTTGCTTAACATATTGTTAAAATATAGTTACAAAATGAGAAAAATTTATTTTCTTCAGACAAATACTGTAAAAGTATTAGTATGTGTGGATTCTAATTTTCGCAGAATTATATTTTCATACCTCTCTGCGGCTTCAAATTTTCACGTATGTTGCACAACTCATAGTGATATAAAGCTAAAATTAAACATTTCGCGGTAAAATCTTGTCCGTGAAGATAGCGAAAATTAAAACACCAGGAAAATAACAGTAGATAATTGTAAAATTTGGTGTTTCTTTTGCTCCTTCTAAAATATAAATTAAAATATAGTGCTTGAGTTTTTGATTATTTCTTGCAGCTCTAAAATACCAGAGTAAATAGCTAGGGGATAGATATCAGAGAGACTGCACTCCAACTACCAGCATCAGAAAGAAAAGAGGGAATTTACAATCAACTAGTCTCCACAAGGCATTCAAAAGGGGTGAAATACATGTTATCAAAGTACATATGTAATCAAGAGACCTTCATACTTAAATTAAAAGAAGAGGTTGGGTTAAACCCCTATGCCAGAAATCATACAAATATAAAAAAACCACTTCAAAAACACATCAATCTTTTTTTTTCTTTTTTTAAAATTCTATTTTAAAAAAGTAAAAAAAAACAACTAATAATATCCCTCTCCTTCTGGAAGTTTATATGCAATCCCCTTTTTGTTTTGTTCATGCAGGACAGTGAAAAATATTTATCTGTAATATAATACACTTTTAAAGTGCATGTTTACACAAAAGGACCTGCTCATGACTCATAAATCACAATAACTTAATCACTGAAATACTAATAGTTGATAAAAGATAAACATGACATCAATTTGAGAACAGTAGTGAGATAAATTAATAAAATATTCCATCAATTTTTCAGTCACATAGCTGTTCTTGCCACAGTTAGACTGCTGCTATGCAGGGGACACATGCTGCCAAGGAGTACTGACCAAGTTCCCACTATCTGCCACTAGGTTGTGAACCACTGGGGACTAGCCCTACATCAGTATGTTGTAAGAGAACAGGGCATAAAAATGTCTTCTTGTATGAAATAGTCTAATCTGCATATTACAAACTTGAGGCCCTGAAAAGATTCTGTTAAAATACACCAAGTCTACATTACGTCTGCAAAGACAACAAGTTACAACAATAACAGAAAATCTATCAAATTATTGCAAATGTTACTCTCCTTCCAGACCAAATTATTGCAAGCCATCCTCCTTCCAGACCACATAATTGCAAACCACCCTCCTTCCAGACCACATAATTGCAAGCCATCCTCCTTCCAGACTAAATTATTGCAAGCCACCCTCCTTCCAGACCACATAATTGCAAGCCACCATCCTTCCAGACTAAATTATTGCAAGCCACCCTCCTTCCAGACCACATAATTGCAAGCCACCCTCCTTCCAGACTAAATTATTGCAAGCCACCCTCCTTCCAGACCACATAATTGCAAGCCACCCTCCTTCCAGACCACATAATTGCAAGCCATCTTCCTTCCAGACCACATAATTGCAAACCACCCTCCTTCCAGACCACATAATTGCAAGCCACCCTCCTTCCAGACCACATAATTGCAAGCCACCCTCCTTCCAGACTAAATTATTGCAAGCCATCCTCCTTCCAGACCACATAATTGCAAACCACCCTCCTTCCAGACCAAATTATTGCAACCCATCCTTAATACAGAACAAAGTATTGCAAGCCACCCTCCTTCCAGACCAAATTATTGCAAGCCACCCTCCTTCCAGACCAAATTATTGCAAGCCACCCTTCTTTAAGACAAAATTATTGTCAACAACAATGACACCAATGTTACAGAAAGAAGACAATTCCCACTGGGTAGGTCTAACTGAAAGCATCAAGTTGCTGTCCAGGAAGTTAATCACCATCAACCACCACCATAAAATATTCATAATAATACCCCTGTGTCCTCAAAGTGACCTTATTACAAATAAACCTGCATCATTTTTTATTCTATGGTAATAAAGAGTATTCCATATCAAGTCCAGAAAATTATTCCTTATTAAACACAAATAAATAACTACTTCATAAAACAAGACTATGGTCCTGTGTCCAGAAGGTTACTGTAAGCTCTGTCCCATCAATGGCATGGAGTTAAAGTATATACTGGCTGATATGTTTTTTTCTGTGTTTGTATGTTCTTATTATCAATGATCTATTTTCCTTCCCACCTTCTTTAAATTTTCTCATTTTTGTATTTCATTGCAAAAAAACTTGAAATAAAACAGATTCTTTTTCAGCCCCAGATAAATTCATTGCACCATAAAACCTGGGCAGGTGCATGTTTTCTGTAAATTGTCTGAACTGCAACAATTGACTTGGCCTTTGGTTATAAAATATCATAATTATACTATGCTGTAACAGATCCATCATTTTTTAGAATATTTTGGTGTTGAATGTTGCTTTTATCTTTTGTCAACAATTGGTAACAGCTGAAGTGTTGACTGTAGTTCATAAATGATATATTAGGTTAAAATTATGTTTATTGTATGACAACTGTCTACAACATTAAACTGACACAATTTAATATCAAATATGCAAATTAGACTGTCATGTCTCATGATAATTCATATTGCAGATCGATCATTACTTTTATGTCATACAATTAGATTTTTATATTTTTTTAATATTTTTAGCCGACATCCATGATAAGTTTTGTTTTTTAACATAAACAAAAGAGAAATTTAATATAAAGAATTTCCTGTCCTAATAACATTTAATGGTGAAAATTATACAAAGACACAGTGACCAAAGGCTACTGCTTTTCAAAATTTATTTCTACATGTGTGTTTATTCTTACTGATCTACAAATTTTTATTTTTCCAAATATGTTTATCTTTAATCGATGCACAAATATTTTTTTCTGGAGTCAATCATAAGCCCTTAAGTTAGACAGGTGAAGATGAGCAGCTTGTCAAACACAGCTTTGAAAAAACAAATATTTCCCATCCATCATTTTGGCACCATGTTGAAGTTTCTATTTAAACCAATAATCTGCCTAAAACACAATAGTGTGTTTACACTAGGCCTCTGGCACTTACAAGCTGTCAGTAACATTACAAAGGAGAGAACAGGAATAAAGGAACAATGACAAAAGACAAGGATAAAAGGAAGAGTTCAAATATGATAAATGTACAAATACAAATTTGTTGCTAGATGACAACTGGTTTGTCCACTACTGGACTATTTACTGATTGATCTGATCTGATTAGAACCAGTGGACAATGAAAGTGAAAGTAGAAAATCTTGTATTTGTGTCCAATGTCAGGCACCCCCATTAATCATGTGATAAACAAGTAATACTGGTTTTTACTAATGTGCTGATTTTCCTAATAACTACAGACTTTGTGGATATAATGAGTTTTCTGTATATGCCTAATTTAACAACACCGATTTACAATACTAAAAGATTTCCCCATTATTCTCTTTTTCTCCTCCAGATCAATTTAGAAGTTTTATTATGTTGTTTGTTTTGTTATTTTCCCATAAATTATTTCCCTCCCTATTTAATGTTGCTTTCTATTTGAAAATAGGTAATTTCAATATCATAAAATCTTTCTGTCAAATGTCAGACACTGAGATGGGGAATAAAAAGCTCAAGAACCTATATAGTTTGTGGATATAATTACTTCTATAGACAGGGGACTCAAAAGAAATGGTAACACCAGGAGTAAATCTTGGACAACCAAGATTTTTCATATTAAGTTTACAAATCAGCAGTAAAACTTGGACAACCATGAAATTTCATTTTAAGTTTGCAAATCTGCAGTAAATTTTGGACAACCATGATTTTCTGTTCTAAGTTTACAAACAGCAATAAATTTTGGACAACCATGATTTTTCATTTTAAGTTTACAAATCAGCAGTAAATTTTGGACAACCATGAGATTAAGCAAGTTAACAACATTGAATTTGGAAATCTGACAAACATTAAAACTGTCCCCATGGACACAGATGGAGAAGGATTCTCATGTCAGTATTTCACAGGAACAATTATTTGGACTACAAACATGACCATCAAATATGATAATGAGATCTATTACAGCAATAGACAGCAGTGAATATTAATTTTTATTTCTAACAAACATATGTTAATCACTGGTAATATCAATAATAAAACTCAAACAAAGAAAAAAGACAACTTGTTATCATCACCATAAATCATGAATATCTGGAGACTGCTAAGCTTCAGCCCTGGATCCATTAAGGTTCAAACTATTATGTGGGCTTAATCAACAAAATAAATATATCAGAGTTATTCTGTGGAAGTAAAACTGATATTTGCTGAAAAAAGGTAATATAAGCATTACTATGAAGGGTTCTACATTAATCCCCCCCTTCTCCACCCTCCCCCTAACAAAAAGCAAAATAATTGTAAAACTGTACAGAAAATTGTTAAATAATTTAAACCACAGAAAATTGATTCCTATAAAGATAATGTTTCTAAATTAAATTATCACAAAAGTATTTTATGCACCTGAATGAGTATAACTAGTTTTCTAACAGGAAACAGATAACCATCAACCTTTCGTTTTGTTTGTCCCTAACTTCACATACAAGTTTTTGGAATAATAGACCATAGATTGATAGAAATCAGGACAGGTATATCCAGGTGTAATTTACACCTGTGTTTTACCTGAATATTCTGATTGATGATAGGAATGACCAAGGGTCATTTTCACATTTGAGATAATCTGAATGACCTGGAGAAATGACAAAATAATATGTTTTACTATCAATCTTGTTTTCTGTTTTAGAACTTCAAATTAAGTAGACAATGATGCACATTTTATGCATATTTCAACAATGAATGTGTCACTCTAAAGGAATTCAACTATCTACCTAAATAGACAAAAGTCCGCCAGAGAATTTTTTCCACTGGCAACCAAACTCTATTTTATGAAGTTTAATAAAACTTAATTTTTCCCCTAACTTGCAAAGTCACTTGAAATTAACAGTAACAGTGAAGAGAAGACTTGCTTTATCTTGACTTCCTGCTGAGGGAGCAATCCTTATCTAAGTCTGATAAGTACCAATGATTGTTTTGTACTTATACACCTGTTTCGTATCTACCTTACAGGTAAATATCAGGTAGAAAAGGTCAGAAATCACTCTCAAAGAACAAAAACTGCTTAACTTGCACCTGTAAATGTTCAATATCATAAACTGGATGAAAGAATAACTGATTGCTAGATTCTTTGAAATTCTAAACTTAGTTTGGATTTGAGTGCTTCTTTTGCTATATTTGAATATTTGACTTCCTATGTTTCGGTTCTAATGCTACTGATGAGA
>JARWCS010000050.1:2547312-2559980 GCA_034783895.1 Geukensia demissa
TCATGTTTTATGAATAGTTTCACCTTTTGTTTTTTGGGGGCTTTTTACAGCTTCTGTTATGGTATGGACTCTGGTGCATTATTTAAGGCCATATCCATTATCTGTAGAAGTTTAATTTCAACTGTTATTTTGTGGATGGATGTTTCATGGACAATCATGCTACATCTCCTATTTGTATATATTTACAATCTCAAAATTTAATATATCAAAGGTGTACAATTGTTAAAAACAGAAATATATGAAAGAATGGGGGTATATAACCTCTGCAGAAGACCCCATCAACAAGACTGCCAAGAGTCCCCCCTTTTATTCTACATTAAAATGATCCCACACAGACTGCCAGCTGTCTCAATCTTATCTAAAGTTATAAGAAGTGTGGCAATAATTAACCCTCTATGATGTCATAACAGGGTGAAGTGTGATACTCTGATGTTAACTGTGTAAACAGTTGCTCATGTTATATGAGTTATGATGCACCTTTCAAACAGGAAAAATCATATACTTTAGCTTGCTTTTAATTATGGTGTATTATATAACTACTTTATATCTTTACTGCAAATGTCTTTGCATCTAGATTGCAGTCATCTTACATAATTTAAGGCGAATTCAGAAATTGTATTAGTCTACCCTTTTATTCAGAAGAAAAAGAGAAAAAAAATGTACAAGACCTGGGACCCCATTTTTTTATTGCAAACAACAATAACTTCTACAAAATTAAACAAAATGAAGGTTAGAAACTTTTCAGTCATCCATTTAAAAAATATGAAATGATGAGAAGGGGCAAATGTTTTAGCCTTTTGTGGTGGTCACAAGACATCACCTATCAAAAGGAGTCTGAGATTTAGCTTATAGGATCATGGTTCTCTGAAAGAAAAAAATCACCCAATAAGGTCAGTGTTTCAGTTTGACATATCTGAGGCCCAGCTACCACGCCATAACAGTATTGTTTTGGTTCTCTGGACTCTGTACTCATCAGTAAAATAGGGACCAAAAAAAAATCTTGTGAATCTACTTATACTATCCAATAAATAACACATGCAGAATTAAATACTATGGATCCATCCTCATTCATCAACTTCAATAACTGTGATATGTTACAAGTAGCTTTATAAAAGTGTCTGTTTTATGGACAATGCTATGTGTCCAGGGAAATCAGACTCCAGACATTTACATTCATCGTAAATAATTCAGAATTCTCAGACACAATCTTATTTCAATACTTCCATATACATTTTGTATATGTAAATGTTATCTGATCATGAAATGTACCCATGGAACAGTCTACACTTCATATTATCTTCCTGTTATTAAAAAAACTAAAAAATAGATTTTCAAGGTAATAAAATAATTTAAAAAAACAATGCACAATTTGATATTTGCAGTGTTCAATTAATGTACAGGAAAAAACTATGATGTCTTTAAAATGTCACTAGTTCCAAACAGTTAAATTTGTAAATTTCATGGTGACAAAGTTAGTCTTCATAAAATATCATTGGTAGTTTAATAAGTAGCCAGCTATTTTAATTAAAAGTCTGAATCTGTCTCAGAGTAAGTGCTACTGTACTTGCCATAAATAGCATCCTTTTTCCTCTCCAAAATGGCTAAGTGTCCAAGGAGCAAAAATCAAACATATTCTGTTTCCTAGTTTAATTGTTAAAACTGCCACATTATAGCATGTCATTGAAATGCCTGCACTGTAATACTATTTCATTAACTCATCAATGAATCATATGACATTCCAGAAAATGCAAAATAAAATTTTCAATTTTCCAAAGTTCTTATAAACATCCCCATTTCTAACCTTCACCTTAGGGAACCCTTTACTTTAAAATTATGTTATTTTGTATAACTTGGGACAGATTACAGTTTGAATGAATTATGCTCCACGGTCGATGACCACTTGGTGTCATTGATGCACGAAAAGGTTTTGGTTTTGTGACATCGCTTGTTTGGGAAAATCCACCCATTAGGAACCATTCTTAAACATGCCTCAACTGATAAATTTTCCCCCTACGTCACAAAGTAAAAAGACCTGACAGTGCAGTAGCGACACCAAACGAGAGTCACCATTGGGCATAATCCATTTAGTTAGGGATTTGGAACATTTTAGAGTTATGGTTAACGTAAAAGATCATAGGGTGCACATAGAATTATCCTTATGGACTAGGACCCCTGTGGTAAATAAAGGCCTAATTTTAAACTTTCCCTATACCCCATGCATGCGTTTTATGGAATTTAATATGCTACTTTAAAATGAATAAATGGAATACCTTGTAATCGGGTCCAATAGGCTTTTTACATTCTTCACAGTTGTGTGCAAATGTTTCCTGGTAACAGGGAATACAATATGGCTGTTCCTCCTTCAGTATGTATCGACAGGCAACCAGTTTCTTGTCACATTGGTGGCAGGCAAGATGATCTTTGTGGAAGTTCTGATCCATGGCTTTTGTGTATTCCCCCGAAAATATAAGCTGAAAAATGCAAGAAAATTTTCTATATAAATGATGCAATTATAATCTTATTTTTGCAAATGTCAGGCAATTTCAAAATATCTAACACTTAATAGACATTGCACAAATTGTATTCCCATATCATTTTTAGGTAGCTTTTGTCTCAGCATCCTTAACAGATAATGAAAAATCCAATTGCAAGAAACCACCAGTTTCAACAAAAAAAAAATACCAATTTTTGTAAAACATCTTCATTGAATGACATTGCCAGGTCAAACATACATTCACCATACAATTTGTGCACATGCCAATTATCACTTCATTACAGCAATTTGTACAAAGCCTAGCACAAGAAATTAGAATATTTACACAGTTCCCCTCTCTATTCAATATGCAACTGACTTTGCTGCTTACTTAACATTTACCCTTCTCTCATCAATCTTTGTAACAAATTGATTCCATAAAAGTATAAATCACATTTTCTCTACTATTGGGCAATCCGGCTGTCAGCATATGTGTTTTATATAATCTCAATTAAGTAATGATTATTCCCAAGTTAAATAAGTTTTGCATTTCCTAAGAAAATAAAGATGAATTTTCACATTAACTGATGCGTCTTAATGCAAATTACCTTTTCTCTGACAAAATTCAAATTCAAATTCACAAAACACCACTTCTAAATCAAGATTTTTGAAATGCTAATCATCCATTGATAAAGTACATTAGCAAACTTGCATGTATAATGTAGAATATTGACATGTTTTGCGTCATATTTCCATTTCTATATTAAGCAGACTAACAAACCATCGCTTCCTTAATATATCTACTCTGGTTGCTGTGTTACACAAGATAAAATTGTCATTTTGTTTTTAGCAGACAAGTTGACATTTAAAATAATTCCAGAGTTACAAGCCCTATGGTGTATTCCTATTGATCTAGTGAATTCAGAGATATGAGCAATAAATGGGTAATTATATAATCGCCCATAAAAAGTCTTCATTATTTCAACAACAAAAAAAAACATGAAATGTGATACATCTTTTAATAGATGCTGGCTTGGAAGATGGTAAGAAATAAATGTGACTATATTGAATAACGGTGTCATTATTCCACTTTGTTATCAATGGAAGGTGATACACCTTTTAGGAAATGCTAACTTGCAATACAGTCATAAGATTTGGTAATAAATAAATGTGACAAGAATAATGACTTTATTGAATTTTAAGTCTCCATCTGTCAAAGTAGGACCAACAACCAGACAAACAACCATGGCAAGGAAGAGGATGTCGAATTTCATCCTATTTCCTTAATGGGAAAACCTGAATTTTTGAATTTGTAAAATCCAACCACAATACAGCTGTATAAAAAATATTTAAAAACAGTTCAATTCAATATCAGAAATCAGAAATCCTAGAAAATGGTCTTAACTAATCCACGCTTTTTCTTCCTATAAACACTTAAATGGAGTTTGGAGTTTTATCTCCAAGACTCCAAAATTCACTCAAAAGCCGTAATTTAAGACAACAAAAGCAATATACCTAAAATGGGCCAGAAACACCAGTGCTGGTCTCAGGCAAAGAGGTTTGGTTTATTACAAAGACTTTATGGAATTTAATATTGGTGGAATAACTCCTGTAATAGGATATCTCAGTAATAGTAGACAATTTGACAGATTTTACAGAAGCAACATAAAATCAATGAAGAGATAATAAAATATATTATTCAGACAACCATTACACAACCTTATAAATGAGTTTATTGGATATTGTTCTGTAACATCTATCAAACAGAATCCTATCCTTTAGATCTTGGTTAATCTAGTTTACCAACTTTCAGACTAATAATGCCAAGAAAATATATCTTTTCTTATGTAACTAGTTATATCAATAATTGGACTAAAAATAGACATGTTCCCTATAAGAAAAGCTGGCATGAGATCAGTACTGGACTGAATATTTAATTTCAGGGCAAGTTTTACCGTAATAATATCTTGTAATTTCCTGGTATTATTCTTTGGGTAGACATTTATTCCAAGAAATAAGCATTTTAGCAACTATTGGGTCTAACTCAAATCTTTTGTTGAATAACTTATTTTCCATATAAAGAGAAAAGTTAGGTAATTTTTTTCCAAATAAAGGAAATAGCAAAATAAATCAATGCAGGGTTTAAAACAGGGATTTCATTTTTAGAAATGTTGTCCAAATTCCAAATCAGATGTAGATGGCTTCTAATAGCCAAAATCAAAGTTGAAAAGGTAATTGGTGCTGCCTTCTGCCAACTTTAAAAAGTGAAAATACCTGATATACAGTGTATTTTCAATAGTAGGGTATGCCATATTCCAATGATTGAAGCTAAATGTTCACATATTGATATATCAGATTAACAAAAAAAGAAACAGAGGAGGAATTATCATCATGGTGACAAACAATTTAATTAGGTAGCCTTCAGTCCATTATTTCTGATCACAATATAAAATATATATAACTATGAACACTTATATAATCTGTACAATTATTTCAAATAGTAACTGCACTTAAATTATCTTGTTATGGAGTTGTGAATAAAACTGTTGATACAGCATCATTTGGTGTACTTTCACTTTACATTTACTTGTTCAATTAATGTCCTTCTAAATTGTCATGCATTATAAAATAATCATTCAACTGAATATTACATGCATAAAATTGTCATAAATTTACACATCTTTAATTGTAAAAATATGTTTAAATCACTCTGATGTTTTAACCACTGATAGCAGACAAGCTTCATTTAGTTCCTGATTCCTTGTGATATCTTAAAAAGATAAAAGAAATAAAAATATCTCACCTTGAAAATTACCTGGTGCTGATGAAGAAACCAAGAGCTGGATGCAAAAGTAGGAGAATATCAAAGAAATCGTCATATTTCTATATAAGTAAGATGTGAGGGCTTTAGGGAAGTGTGCAAAGCTGTGTGCAAAAACAGTGAGAGTAAACAGTAACATTCTTTCTGATAAATCTTATAATCAATCTCCTGCAAAACATCTGCATATCACATCCAGTGATCACATCTATAACCTGTCTATTTAGTTTGCACTGTCATAACTCAATTGGCTTCAAGACAAACTGCAAGAATTTTCATAAATTATTGTTCTAATTGTGTGAAAAATCAAATATTATTTATCCAAATAATTTGGCAAGACTATTTGAAGAGGTCACCTTAGATCCATAATTCGTGTATCTCTTTTGTAAAGGCTTGTGTTCACAATTAAATTTTGCCTTCATTATAAAAAGAAAAAAATTGACTCAAATGTGACCTTGACCTTTTTATACTTGATAAATGGCTAATTTTCAAAACATGTTTGAACTGAGGATTTTTTAACCCTAATCTTTGACAATCACACTACAAGGACATGGGTTTATATATAGGGTTCTATGTTCCTGTATTTGTTATCTACAAATATCCTCTTTGCGTACTGAACCTCAAATTTAAAAGTAAAAACTTGCATTCATACAACAATACTTCATTCAGCTATAATTAATAATGCAGAAGTAACTGTCAATGCTAAAGTGAGGTGATGACCTTGACATTTGACCTTATATTTGATCCTTCAGCTTCTGTTGGAATTAACCAATAATTGTGTTATGGACTGACTTGCATTAAGTAAGGAAAGCTGTCTCTACCTCCCTCAATTACCAGATATTTTATAAAATTGTCTGTGACATGCCAGGAAATGTCGCACTGATAAATAGATGTATGTGCATGTAATATAATGAGGAAACTGCAACAAATATGCACAAATTGTTTCTGACAAATTATACTGAATGATTTTTGATAATATAAACAATCATACCTGTTCTCAAGTATAATTATATCCAGGTATTATAAGATAAAGATAAAATTCCCTCTGTTTTAAGTTAATGACCATTTAACATTTGCACTGCCAATACACATTTTCTAAATATTTTGCCAATAAACTAATAGGAAATTGATTATTTCCTGATAACATAGATAAAATAATAGTGATATGTGTAATATAAAATACTGATGTAGCAATTATAGAAGTGCCATTTTCAAAAATATAGTAAATAAGTATCATGTGCCATCATTTTTAAGACAATTACATATACTTTTACAGGTTGTTGTGACCCTATCTGTATAAAAAAATACTGTTTGACGGAAACAATAAAATTTAGGACCTTTCTCCAAAATGTAGTCCATAGAAAGCACCCTTTAATATTTTGCAAGGTTAAACATGTTAAATATGAAGAGTAACCCCCATTTCAGTCAATGTATTTTAAAATTTTAAGGTCAATTTGACCTTATTTTGTGAGGTTTTGCAATTATAAGTTGAAGATATTTAAATTTTTAGGTCACTATGATCTCAATTGAAAACCTTAGTTATAATTTGTGTTATGTTATATTTTTAACATTAAAGTGTTAATTTTTCAAAAGATACCTATATTTATAAAGGTCACTGTATCCTATTTATTTGAAAATAAATTTTGATAAAATTTTCTTATTAGTTTCTTCTTATAAATGTAAGAAAACATTTGTCTATAAAAAGATGATATCTGTATTTTGTGGTCCTTCTTCTGTTTTGTTACTGTAACAGGATCCTTCCTTTCTGTTGCATGATACAAACCAATGCTGTTTTTAATTTTTGTACTCCTGAGATTAAACTTCATATCCCAGGATTGGAAAATTGAAAAAAAAAATAGAAATTTTGCTGTAAAAGTTTAGGTTAAGGGTGTAAGAACAAGGAATTTTTATTATAACCATCTGAATTCTTCCCCACAATGTTTTTCCATATCTGTCATCTACAACCTTGTGTTTATGTTATGTAAATGTTTTACAGCCAGTAGATAAATCTTACTTATTATGTAACTAGAGCTTTAATGTACTTAATAACAAAATAGGTAAAATATTTAGATATGATCTAAAAAGTCCACTTTAAGTATTTGATAGTAATACCTTCACTTAATAATCCTCTATTGATGGCTAGGTTCAATTGTTTAAAACATTGTTAAGAGGATACTAGACAATATAAAGTATTCCCTGCACTTATGTAGTAGATATCTTACAGCAATGTAAACTAAATGGTTTTCAAAATTGTCAGGACCAGACATTAGCAATGATTGATAATAAAGCATAGCTGAGTGAGGGACATATATAACAGTTATTTACATCCTGTGCATAATTTTTTTTTAAAACTTATTAACACAGAGAAGAAACAATATTTGCATTCTGTTTGTACAAATGACCAAGCTGAAAAAAATGTATAAAAATAACCAATTTGGCCACTCAAAACATCAGAATAATTTCCGATTAGATAGCAGCCTTCGTTAATTGTTGAAGACATTTTTTTCATGCTGCTTTTTAGCCAACCCCTCTCAAGAATAATAGCTGGCAGACTAATGTGCCTTATCACAGATAATATGTGAATATTTCTTTCAGCAAGTTCAGGTTTCACAGGAGGGCATGAGTTTTCAACTTTTTAAGTTTTCTTTTCACCTAATACATGACAATACATGTAGAGATCATATGCCATGTTCAGAAATAAAGGACTAAAGCACAGTCCTGTAAATCAGAGGTTCCTAGAACAACATACTGATCTACAGTGAAGAAAAGTATCAGCTATATTCATATAAAATATCAAACCAATCTTTCAACACCTGTTTAATCTATATAAATAGCATTCTTCTGTTAAATGGTACTGAATAAACCTGCACTTGGTTTACTTCTGGAGCCAGTAAATACTGAATTTCCCCAAACTGTCTTTAAGAGATAATCAACCGGGGTGTTGACTGGTCATAGCCATACTCTATTATAAAGAGATGAAAATATATCTGATGATACAATTATTCTATGCCAAGAAATACTGAGATGAAGCCAGCCAAACAGACAAATATTTACCATGTACTTTTTACAGGATAGGTGAGTCTAGAACATTTACCTGTAACATTCCTAAAGGTGCTAAATCAACAGTTTTACTCAGACAATATGGCATGTATACATATACAACTTATCAATAGTTGTAGTCTCATATCTATGCCACATCTATTTGTTTTGGAAAATTCTTTAAATAGAAAAACTTATAAATTATCAATCAACTAATAAAAAATTAAGTATTATTTTAGTGGACCTGGAAAGAAACATACTGGCCTAGTAGAAAGTTCAGAATCTGATAATTTGTTTTTCTTGCAATGCTAAATAAACCAGATAGGATCTGACTTTTATAATTTGATCAATTTGTGCAAATTTTTATACAATTTCATATAAACAAATTCTTTGTTGGACAAAAGTCAACTTTTTGTATATCTACCTGAGTACAGGTGAGATGTTACCTGAAGGTTACCTGTTTATCAGTCAATTGTATCTTAAATCCTCAGGTATGTCTGACAAACAAGAAGATAATGATAGTAAATTTTTATTATTTTGACAGTAAAAATGACACACCATTGTACATATTTATTTTTCTCTTCAAAAACTCACTGACCGATAAACAAGACCTATTATAAATTCATTGAGCTATAATACTATAATTTATATTCTGAATACTTTCATTACAGATTGTAAATTAAAGGAACCTTTACTATAACTGTTAGAGTCAAGTGGTAATAAATAAACTTCAGAAATTTAAACAATTCAAATTTCATGACAATTGACCTAGCCATAATTTTTGATATCTGAATCTTATATGAATTTCCTTGCCTAAGCTATCACACCCTCTTTGTAAAACCCTAAATTTATAAGTCTTTATCATGTATATTCAAGTATTTTAAAGCCTGTAAATTACACACTTAAACACTTCCTGGCTACATCTAAAAAATATCCACATCTGAACATTCAAGTTTTTAATTTACCAAAACCCCTGTATTTTTATTAATTATTTTGTGTTAGAATCTTGTCTATAGAACTATAATTACAAAGGGAAATAACTGCAGATTCCTTATAATTCTTTAAATTTTGGTGATTCACATCAGAGATATTTACCACTGCTAATGACTATTAAGACAGCAAATTTTTGTGTTATTTTCTGATTTTTGGCTAATTTTAACAGGTAAATAAATGATTGCCAGTAACTTATGTGTATCCCTACAATAATGTATGATCATTGCCAGAATCCAACAAAATTTTTATGATTTAAAAAAAAACATGCAATGAACACCCCTTCCATGAAATTATCTGACTGTAAGAAATTTTACACTGATGCTAACATGGCTAATTAAGGGAATTACATCTCTCATATGAGATGGGAGAATTTGGGGGATGGATATCACAGAAAGAAACAGAATGTTTAGAAGATTTTTGCTGGTTTACATGGCTTATGTGTACTGGCTTGAGAATTCTACAATCAGGCTACTATGCTGATAAAAAAAGACTTATCATTCATTCCATTGTTCTAATCCAGTGATATATTATTGTTGGTCATCTTTAATCAATCTTTTATATCCATCTTGTTAAAAAAATCAGTTTTTACCTACATGTATAAGTAACTACATATTAGTTGGAACTTCTCTCAAAGCTAAAGATTTTTTTTCACTGTTATATTTTCATTTCTGTATAAAAAATTATCCAGTTTTGGATTGAAAATATTATTTTTTGCTGATAATTAGTATAAAATATCTTAATTTGGACCTTCAGAATGAAATTTCACTTGTATGAGATAGAGTGCTGATCATAGGAGAAAAAGATGACAAGCCTGGAAAGGGGGTGAGATCTTAAGGAAGTATGAGAGGGCTTTGTACAGTAAAAAGTTTACACAGGGTCATAATCGGACAGTCCTCTATAATCAAGACTAGAGATAAGAGAAAGCTGAGTGAGAGGTGGAAGAGAGTACCCCTTACCATCATTTTTTTTTCTTTGACCAGATTGTTGTTATCCAGTGGTCAAATTTTACCAACAAAATAAGTACCAGACAAATCCATGCACCACTTACACATTAAACATCTCACATTGAGTTTTTCTCAAATACTGACTGAAACCAAAACTTGACCAATAAATTTGTATGGATTGAAAACTCTCATACTGAATTTTTTCTCAAAGGCAAGAAATCAGACTTTGATTAATCAAAGTTAGAGTTGCATCCAGATTTAAGACATTTGTGAATTTGTGACTTCCAATGTGATTCAGTCATTTGGATTGAAAGACTTTAAGGATTTGTCATCCTAGACCAAGCAATATCATTTTTAGGGAATCAGAAAGAAAAACTGTCAGACATTCGGTCAGATGTATTTCTTTAAGTGACCAATCTGAATAAAATCCTTTTTGACTGAAAGTTTTCAGCAAGTCTGAATAAACGCCAAGGGAATTTGATACTTCAAAAACAAAAGTAAATTCGAAGTTTAACTGTAAGGCAGATATTTATTCATGTAACATTAATTCTAAACTGACCTTTCAAAAACTATGGTAATAATCAGAAAAACAATAATTTCATTTTATTTTGTTTGAATATTGAAAATTTTACTACATATTTGGAATTTTATTGATGAGATTTCTTATCAATTTGTAACTTGTAGAATTGGTATACCACAATGTTTTTTATACAGAAACGAACTTCAAAAATACCCCTGTTGAATCACGTACAATTCCACTCCTTTAAATTGCATCATAATAACATAATTTTGATTTTTTGGAATATTTAGATTGTTTTTTTGGTTTTTGGCATAAAGTGAATAATATGCACAACAATTAAAATAAGCTCTATAAACACTGATTATGTTTATAATTACGTAATGATTAAGTCAATGAAGGTAGATCTATTATTACAAAGTATTAAAGTTAAATACACATACAGAATGTAAACACTTAGATCGATACCCAGATTAAACGAAATTTTCTACTTTCTAATTTCTTATTACCTGTGGAGGTTTTTCTTCTTCTAAATGCTTAAATATATCCATATCCGTACTGGATTCAACAGTTGACATCTTTAGTTCCTCCATTTTAAAAACTTTTTGAGAATAAAATCACTTTTCAAATGTACAGGTAAAATTTACAAGTAGTAAAATCATTAAACCGTAATGACTCATTCATTCAGTTAGGATTACAGTACTGGGCTGTTGAAACTTGACAGATAAGATGTTGTTAACATGGACAATTTCTGTGGTCAGATAATATAATTATTTAATACCTCATTGATCAACATGAATAAAATATTTGTTTTTATTATATCATCAATACCTTGAATAAAATGTTACTTGGTTTCCATGTATTAATTGGGTTTTACAATCAATGAATTCATTACCGGTTGGTGATAAACTCTTTTACGTATCTGAATCTATACGCACTATTTTAGGAAGAACCAATGTCAGAAAAGAATAACATGCTCAAAATTCCTTTAGTGTCATCAAGCCCCCCAACCCTCCAAAAAAACTAAAAACACCAATGCCACAAAACTATAAGCTGACAACAAATAGGCAGTTAAACCAACTCTTGAACTCCAGACAAGTATCATAACAATGAGCAGGAACTTGTTTAGAGAATGAGCATATCCCTCCCAAATATCAATTCCATGACATCAGCTGTTTAACCTAAGGGATTCAATATTTGAGAGGAATTAAATACATGACAGATTTCAGGTTCTGCAACGACAGATCAATTACAAATTAATCATTAGCTACTTTTTGGTTATACTGTCCTGAAATCTTGTTTTTCTGCATACCAACTGAAACATTTGATTCATTTTTGAACTCTGTTATGTTGAATGTAAGGTATAACCTTGTCAGTACTGTACACCAGACCACTTAGCATTTCATGCTAGATAAGTTAAACCTGGCAACACCTGTTTCATCCAATACACAAAGTATATAATTGATAATTCCCTTAAGATGGTCAGAGAGACCTAAAGATGTCACCAACTTGTAATTTTTTTCTGTGTCATGCTTAGCCTAGCCTGGCTTATTTTACCTCTAGGCTTAATCTTATTATTGTTTTTTACTGTGTACAAAACAGTATCATTTTATCGTATTTTTTTACCTAGCCACACAGGTAACTCTAGAATGATAAATATCAATTATATGGGCTAATATAAATTGATGGAAACACCTAAAATATTTAGGTATACAACCGTCTTATAAATCAGGGACCTATATAACATTATAAATGTGGTTGTTTGAATCCATACCCCTATAAACAATCATATTAATTATTTATAATGCTCCATCCATATTAAGGAAAAGATCTATATTCTTGCGCTTATATTGAAGATGATCATTACAGACTTATTCTGATTAG
>JARWCS010000050.1:2584093-2599616 GCA_034783895.1 Geukensia demissa
TTGAACTATAACCATTATTTGGGGCTAAAATGTACCCTTACCGCCCCTACTCCTTTAAACCCTGACATGTCTCAATTTTTTCAAAATGGTTAAAAAGCCGTGATTTTTAACTATTCATGAAAAATTAAAACATGTGTAGTGAACATGGTATACATGCATTACTTATGTATAATTTCAGAGCATTATAATATATGTTCCTGATAAAATTTGAATGGCAAAATTTAAGATTGTCTTTAAATCATTATTATGAAAAATACATAATTTATAAAATGAAATGAGATTTACACAGATATTTCTAAGTTTAGCAGTCAAAGTTTTGTGAAAATGACCATGAAATGCCATCAACATCAAAAATTTTGAAAAAAAAAATCATTTTCAATGAAGTTATAAAGATTTTAAAGATTTCTCAATGCTAAAGTATCTGAATTTACTCTTGATACCTTAGCACATCTTTGTTTACAGGATTTAGAATTTTTGATAGAAAGATACTTAGAACCATTGAAGGAGGAGACATTTTTGTCAACAGAAGATGTTGAACATTTGTTTGGGAACATTCATGAAATTTCCCAGTTTCAGAAACAGTTTCTACAGAGTTTGGAAGAGGCCATGCAGCTTGAGGGAGATTTTCTTGCCATAGAAGATCCCAAATTGTTCAGGGTAATTAATTTACAAATTTTTCCATATTGTTTTTCGTACATTTAGAATCAAATATTTGTCTGCTAACAATGTTCAAAGCGAATAGCTTAGTAAAGTCAAAATTTGCTGGCAAATTGCATGGATTTTTAACAAACACGCTAGCCACGCTTCACTTTAAAAGGTTGAAACTAAGAAAAAGACATAAAAAAGTATGTTTTTAATGTTATACTTGCTGATATTATTACATTAATGCAATAAGAAAGAAATTGCCAATGTCAGCAAATTTTGAAATCAGAAAAAATATTTTTTGATATCATTATAAATTAATTTGTGTTAACAAATATTTTACATTTACATCATAAATATACAATTATTGCATAGCTGTAGAAAACTAATCAACACAAATTTATTTAGTCACCATTACGGGATTTTTAACATGAGAGCATGATTTTATTAAATTATCTCCCCTTTTCGTTTAAAGGATTTGGAGTTACGGGTATGTAGGTGTAGTAAACACTGTTGTTTTTTATTTTCTGTGTTGTTTAGATATATTGTGAAATTAATAAATTAATTCAAGGATTACCAAAAATTACATGTGTATTAATAAATCTGTGAGTGTGCAACACTTTTTATGACCATTGTTTCTCCCTGAATACAATACATTTCAGATTCACTTGTTTAATTTTTCAGAATAAAATGAGGGTATTATTTTTGGGGTTCAAGTTTAAAGAAAATAGACATAGTATGAATTTAGAGCAACGAATAAAGGGAATGAAAATTATATGAAGGGCCTATAATGACTTCACAGTATATCTACCTACAAAATGTTAAAGATGTGATGAAGGCATCAATTTCTTAAAACATCCTTATTTGACATTTTCTTTAGATTCTAAAAGAATTTCTTCAAATTTTAGATAAAGGACAATTTGATTGGTCAGCTTTGAGTTGACAACTTTTCAGGAAAATTCACAATTTGAGATGTTTTATGAAACCTGAAGCCAATACTTGTATATGTTTATAGGATCTTACAGTGTTAGCAATTAATTTTCCTATTTCTAAAGTCATGGTAGTTAAACTGATAATTTTATGCCTTGGCATTTAACTAACCAGACTTGAGAAATATGATAAACAACTGCTAGCAGTGTAAGATTGTGTTTCTCTAATTCATTTTAATATTCTTTGTCCATCCCCTTTTCAAAAGCTGTGGAGTATGAAGTGATATAGATATATGTCTGTGACATTATTGAAATCAATGTGATAAAATTGAGATGTAGATAAACAAGTAAACAGAAACAATTCTGTAATAATTGTTTTTTAATTTACTTGTTTGTAAAATATTGTCATATCAGCACCATTTGCTGATTCAATCGTGACAGTGGTTAAATTTTGATGAGAAATGTTTTTCTTATACCACCCAATAAGTATGAAATGAAAATGGAATTAGAGAGACCTTTATGACATGTTGTGATTATGATCTGAAAATATCTTTTTCTTGGCATGGTTTATCTTCACAAAACATACTTTATTTGTCCGATCTATACATTGTAAACAGCAAATTCATCAGACCCTATCTAATACAGAACAACTAGGCATGATTTTATCCCCCCCATTGATAACTTTTCCATACTGTTTTAACTTGAGTATTCTGAGATATTTTGTTCATGTGTATGTTTGGTTACACTATAAAAACCAGTTATTACATGTTATTTTTTTTTTTTTTTTTGGCATACATCATGCCATATTCCCTGCTTGCCAAATTTAAGTAAAATAATTTTTTTTATAAGTGTTGAGCAGATTTGTGGCATTAAAATTGATCATCAACTTCAGCATTGTCTCCTATTAGAACTTTTCCATTTCTTGAAAAAAGACTGTGGCCTATTAGTCATTTAGAAACTGGCAGAATAAGCTTGGACTTAGTTTTTTATAAAGTTTGAAAAGGATTTCTGTTGCTAAGGCCCTAATGAAAAAGAAAATCCTAGATTTTCGTCATTTTTTTAAAATTTGGGGCGGGGGAAGAAGGGGATGGCCAATTTTATTTTTCATTTACCATGCTGCCATGTTCAATTTTCAATGACCTGAAGTGTCATATATAACAATACTTCTGAGGGAGATTCAGAGGATTCTTGTATTTTTTTCATAATGGCCAAATATTAAATTTACAACCAATTTAGGCATTTTCAACCGTTGTTTTTCCATTTTGTCTACAATCTGTTTGATAAAAGAACGAAATTCAAGGTACTATTTTTTTTAAGAACTTGGAATTTCATGGAAATCTAATGAACAAAAGGTAACGAGAAATTATGCAGTACAAAATCCAGTAAAGATGTGGATTGTGTCTTTCTGGCATATATTCTATATTCTGTCTTTTAAATATGGTGTTTATAAAGACTTTCTTGGCTATTGTTCTGAATGAGTTCCAGTCTATTAATATAACACTGGTAATGGTTGGTAATACAAATATTTTAGCAAACTGTCTTCAGAAATTTCATTTTAAAAAATCATAGCAAAATTATAGTGCTTTAAGGTAATATTTTCAGGACAGTATGTATTGTATCAGGATAAAAACTTCAATAGTATTCTCACCCAGATTATCAATCTAGTTCAAATGGCATTGTATCTTCCGAAGGGCAGTATCTCTTAAAGGCAACAGTTCATGAGAAATTATGCATTGCACAATCCAGAAAAGATGTGGATTGTCGCTTTCTGGTGTATATTCCATATTCTTTCTTTTAAATAGTTATCAGTGGATAAGTCAGTGTAATACCAGTGAAATTTTTCTCCCTAGCACTGTACAAAAAAGACAAAATATTTAAAATATCATAGAAAACACACCACATCTGAATATACAGCTGCTGTATGAAGTATTGTTCTAATTTTAATTTTTCTTTTTCAGAGAGTATTGTTTTCTCTTGGAGGGTCATTCTTGTTTTATGCCAATCATTTTAAAGTTTACAGTTCATTCTGTGCCAGTCACACTAGATCTCAGAAAATTCTTAATCCAGGTAAGTTGAATGGTTTTGTCAGTCACACCAGATCTTAGAAAATTCTTAATCCTTTAGTTTTTTTGTTTGTTTGGTTGGAGTTTAGCACCACTTTCAACAATATAATCCAGGTAGTTAAAAAGGCTCTGCAGTGCATACCATATATCAGAAAATTCTCAATCCAGGTAGGAATATTGGCTGTGCCAGTCACACCAGATCTCAGAAAATTCTCAATCCAGGTAGGAATATTGGCTGTGCCAGTCACACCAGATCTCAGAAAATTCTTAATCCAGGTAAGTTTAATGGCTGTGCCAGTCACACCAGATTTCAGAAAATTCTTAATCCAGGTAAGTTTAATGGCTGTGCCAGTCACACCAGATCTCAGAAAATTCTCAATCCAGGCTGGAATAATGACTGTGCCAGTCACACCAGATCTCAGAAAATTCTTAATCCAGTTAAGTTTAATGGTTTTTTCCAGTCACACCAGATCTCAGAAAATTCTTAATCAAGGTAAGTTTAATGGTTTTGCCAGTCACACCAGATCTCAGAAAATTCCCAATCCAGGCTGGAATAATGGCTGTGCCAGTCACACCAGATCTCAGAAGATTCCCAACCCAGGCTGGAATAATGGCTTTGCCAGTCACACCAGATTTCAGAAAATTCTCAAACAAGGAATATAATTTCTGAAATAATGGGACAAATATTTTTTGAATGAAGTATGATTATGCTGGAAAATATTAAACCATGCATCTAGATTTACAAAGGTCAAAACTGCAAAAAAAGGTGCATGTCATACACAGTAGAAAGCAGTATCTTTATACTGCAAATAAATATTTATACAAATTTTATCAAAATTTTCACCTAATGGTATAGTGCTACATTGTAATGAATCTTATGGATTAAAATAAAACCCTACCTACTTGTTTTTGGAAACTTTATGATTGCACATTTAAATTTGATATGGTAATTTGTAATGAAAATTATCAGCACAATTTTTTATACTGTTTCTTAAAGACGAGGAATAAAAACCCTTAGTTGAAAGTGATGTTCTTAAATAGTCTTTTATTTCTTTTAGTTACAGAATCAAATGTTGCTTTGAAGGAATTTCTCCAGGCTCGTAATCCAAAACAGCAACATTCGGCTACGCTGGAGTCGTATCTGATCAAACCTATACAACGAATACTCAAGTACCCACTATTACTGCAACAGTTGTGTAATCTAACAGACCATGATACTGATGAACATTATCATCTCTCTGGTGAGTATTCAACACATCTTATAATACTCAAGAACAGCTGTGTCATCATTGATGTACATTATCATCTGTCTGATGAGTAATCCAACACACCTTTCAATACTCAACCCACTAGTCTACCACCCTACAATACTCAAGTATCTGTCATTCAATGGCTATTCATCTTACAGTCAGTTTAATTATTCAAACAAACCTTACAAAATGCAAGTGCCCGCTATAACACCAATAGCCATGTAATCTTACAGACCCTGAAACTGTCCAACAAGTATTTAAACACACCTTATGATACTCAAGTGCCCACAATTTAACAGCTGTGTAATCTAACAGTCACTGACATTGATGGTTGCAAGCATCTGACTGGTGAGTATTTAAACATACTATCACTCTTTTATCTCATAAGTAATGAAGCACAGTATACAATACTATCTGTTCATTACCACGGCTGTAAAAATCTTACAGAATCACTCACCTGGAACACAACCCCTGTTAACTGTCAAACTGTTATTGTAGCAGCTCTGTAGACTGATTCTTCAGGAGAAAAGTAACATCCTTAGTTATTACATGAGTACTGTGTTAACATGAGTTTCTAGTTTGACCACCATTGTTAAATATAACAAACATTCCCATACTTTTGGGAATTTTCTGAGGTCAATGACAAAAGCACTTGTTTTAGAAATTGTTCTGTGATGTCAAGAGGTCAATCAGCATACAATCCTGAACTCTTATTGTGTAAAATATCAATCTAGAAATAGGTGTATTCATTCTGCTGAAATTCAAAGTTTAGGTAAATGCTAATCACTATCATGAATCTGATTATTTTTTAATATTTTTACAGAGGCTTTGAAAGGGATGGAAGCAGTTGCAGAACACATTAATGAAATGCAGAAAATATTTGAGGAATATGGATCTGTATTTGATGAATTGTCTAAAATGTTTAGAGACATTCATCCTCAAAAGAAGGTTAGTAGGACAAAAGGGTATTACGGAGATAACCATTTGATTATCTTATTTGATTATCTTATGGGAGAAGGATTTTGTAAATAAATATTCAGGTCTTGCAAGAGGTGGAAATTAATATTCATGTACAAACAAGTGAAAAATACATATTCAGACCTCAGGTTTGCTGTAATCAATTGCATGGTAAAAAAGAAAATTTTTCCATGCAAGTGCTTGTGAAAAAAATGACTGCTTAGCAAAACCTGAAAATAAATAACTACACAGAATTTTTTTTCTAATATTTTCCCCAAATTTTGTATACTGTATCTTAAAGACTAGGATAAAGAGCATCCATTTCTTCAAACATTTACATAGTAAGTATTTAAAGAGTTTTAATTCGTGTAGGAATTATAATTAACATGTATTCCATTTCAGCCTGTAGATCTAAGTGTGGGAGAGTTACAGATGTATGGTACAGTAGAATGGTGCAATATTTGTGATAGTCTTGGTAAAGTCAAGAAAAACCTGGATCTGGAAAATATAGTGTTTGTGTTCAGAACTGGAGTTGTCTTCCTGTGTAGAGAAAGAATCAAACGGAGAAAATCTAAGGTATCTCTATTGATTTTAATGTAAATTTAATAAATTTTATCATGGATGTGACGTATGTTTTTCCTGAATCTTCAGAAGTTAATTCAACTTATTTGTTGTCCTAAGCTTCTTTTAATATTGATTACTATGGTAACTTTAATGATTTTTGTGTTTCAAGAGAGATGAAATAATAAATATTTACAATCTTCTTAAAACAGTAAAACAGTAGCTACACAAAGATCTTTAAAGGTTGAATTCTATATCTGTTTGATATGTACTAGACTTATTTGACTCAGAAACAATAGAGAACTTGTTTACATATAACAGAGCTTACATACAGCTATAGTCCTTCAATTTTATAAAAAAACATTTTTAAAACATACTATTAAGGTTTATTTTCGTGATTCACAAAGCAGTCAATAAAAGGATTGAATGATGATGATTCAAGCTACAGGATTTATTATGTAGGGTAATACAAAAGGTGGAAGTACAGATCCTGTGTATGAGTTCCATGAAAGATTCCGTACTCTTATCCCAGTACAGGAAGTTCAGGTCCAGGGTGGACGTGTCAGTGATATGGACCGCCACTATTGGTGGGATTTGATACACTGTCGATCAGACAAGGATGGACGACCAGAGAGGGTATACCAGTTTTGCAATAGGTAATTAATTTGATACACTCAGGGGTTGAAGTTACATGTATGTGAAATAATGGTTTTAGGTGATAATGTTTACCAAGCAATGTATTAAAATATTTAATGTCTGGACAAAAATTCAGCTCTTAAGTTATCTGTTCAAAATAGCTTGCACTAAAAAGCAGATTACTTAATAAAGTTTTTTCTTAATCCTGTTTAAAGACTAATGGACAAAAAAAATACATTTTCACAAGTTTTTACCTGCAATATGAAAATTAATTTATACAATCCTTTTTGTTAATCTTGAATAAATATGAAGAATGCCTGTATTTTTTATTGATTTCAACAAGGAGAAACATGTTATTATTTTTTATACCTTTATTGGCAACTTTGAGTACTTTTAATATTCTGTTTCTTTCAGCTCTGCAGATGCCAAATCAGATTTTATGAAAATCATTCGACAAACAATCAGAGACAGTGTTCGTAAAATGACATTACCAGCTGGTTCACAGCAAGTTAGAAACAATTATGCACCATATGGTGGCCAACGGTTGCAAAAACTTCCATCAAATATACGGACGTTAAGTAAGTTACGAAAAGGAAGTGCTAAAAGTTCTGATGTAGACAGACATTCAGCAGAATTTGAGGAGAAAATTGATGTGTTAGAATGTGATGATTCTTCGGCATTTAGGATTAGAAGTAAAACAGTCGGAGATTTGAATGATATGGACGAAAATGAGAAAACTGTTTGTCAAAATGTCTCATCAGACTCTCAGATCTGCCATGAAACAAAAAGTTCGTGTTCATCAAATTCTAGTCTAAGTTCAAGCAGTAAGGCAAGCGGATCAGCCAAACTGACACAGGCAAGTGGAAATCCATTGACGTTTTCGTCAAACAGCATAACACAGATTGAAGGTTCTCCTGTGTGGAAACCAAGAAATGAATCTAATGTTGTAATGCACAAAGGCCCTCATTTGTGTGTCCCTAGCAATGCTATAAGCAGTAGTTTAGTCAATAGTGCCATGTTAAACAATACCCTAGCAGATCCTTATAATATAATCAAAGACACTGAATGTTAATTCTTGTCATGCAATTTTGTTATCAAGTGCTTTTATTAATCATTAAGTTTTCTTTTATCAGAATATTTTTTTCAATTTGGGTGAAGATGTAAAAAAGGTGTGGGAGTATATTACTATAAATAAACTTCTACTCATGAGCAATCAATTTTTACTTACAATAAAAGATAATTGCACAAATAGAAATGTCATGAAATGGCACATCTAACATGGTTGTAAAATAATTTAAGTATTTAAGATCAGGACAAATGATATTGTGGGTTGCAACTAAAGGTACATTCACAGATTTTTTATTTAATTCTATATTTTAAATTGGATAAAAAATGGATCGGACCATTAGATAAATTATACAAGATTTATAACAAGTCAAGTCCTAGAAACTTTCAAATTTTTGCTGGAATTAATTTAGGACTTGTGGAATTTTTTATTCACTTTTTGTGAAAGATTTTCCAAAATATATTTGATCTTCAAGTTTATGGTATACAAAGGCTTAGACGAAGATGATTTATACAAAAATAGAATTATTAGACTTAAAACATGGCTGGTCCACACAAAGGTGCCCCTTTTATTTCTTGGAGGTTATCATTTTAATCATGTTTTCATGCCATGCTCACCTATATTTTCAGTATTAACAATTTAACAGTATTATAATGCATAAAAGAGATATGCTTTTTTGTCTCAACAATTTGCTGAAAAAACTAAAACCAAAAACATTTTTAAACTTTCATTTGTTCAGAAAAAATGTAGTATGATTAGTTGAATTTTATAGGTTTCTGCAGAAAAACTTGTATATAATTTTTTTTAAAAGTTAAATATTATAAACTACATTTTAAAAACATCACAAATGCTAATCCGTCATCTTGTTCTTAAATATCCATCTATCAAGTATTCATGTTTTCTATAGAATTATGGATTGATTTTTAACCCACCTCAGGAAAAAAGGGGGGAGGTAATATGATTTCAAAGCATTAACACCCAAGTAGCCAGGATAAAATCAATTCCTGCTAACTGGCATGTACCATATCAACCATTTTGGTATATATGATGCATCTGGGGATGACATTTGCAATGCATGTTTCTGATGTTGACTGACCTTAATTTTTACACATGAATGACTTGGTAAGGAAACATGGTTAAAGTCCATTGCAGCTTACTGACATGTCCCTCATCAATCATATTGGTTTGCATGATGCATCTTCTAATGATGACAACTGCAATGCATCTCGGATGCTGATTTTTTACCTATTTAACACATGAATGACTTAATTAGGAAACATTATATTTGGGCGATTACACAGCTGAGTTAGTAAGTACATAATGATTCTAGATAGGACAAATGCAGAACATTAATGCTGTGGAAGTGAGCTTAGCAGGAGGTGGCTTCCTTTACTTTTATTATTTCCTAGTGTTGAAGGAATTATGTAGTGCAAATGTTACCAGTTCATAAAAAAGATTTGAATGAAAGAAATTTACAATGATCTTAAAGGTCAATAAAGAATATAACTTACAAAAATGTAACATAATCATTTCAGTGGGAAAAAAATAAAAATATGGAGATTTTATGTAATTCTCAGCTTGAAGTCTATTAGTAATCATATTTCATATTTGACAGAACAATATCAAAATATCATTGGATTTATTGACAATGAAGGTGCTAAAAATCACACTGATATTGATCTGTAAAAACGGGAAACAATGTCGTACAGCCGTATGTCAGAAACGCATTATGTAGAAAGCAAGCTCATCAAGGCGTAAGACCACAAACCTGTATTACATTTTACCGCACTATGATTATTTTATGTTTCAGTTATTTCATTAGTTTGTTTCATGTTTCAGTCGGTTTAGTATAGAAGGTAATTATGAATTTATAGTATTTTTGATGCATATGAGATGGAAATTGCAAGTGAGTCCCAACCTTGGGTTGTGTTTATTATACCAACAGCAGGTTGAAAATATTGTCATAACTATTTTCTTTATTTATTTTAAGAAAAATAGGTGCTTCTGGTTTTAAATCAGCTTTAAAGTTTTTTAGAAGTTTTAAGAAATCTTTTATAAACCTTTTAGAATTGTAAGTATTTTATAGAATAGCAGTATCTTATTTTATTGAAAGCTTACATTTGTTTTAACTTTGAAATAAGCATTGATTTTTGACAATATTTTCAAGCTCAGTATCAATACAATCCATATTTGTGAAATGAAACATGGGTGCTGGATCGATAGCCATTTTGCATGTGACACATGTACCTAGGGTTTTTGGTGCTTTATATAGTCCAAAGGTCATCTGTATTATGTATATAGTCCAAGGTCATGGGTTATCATCCATCTTACACAGATTTACATTGTCCGTTTGTCATTGAACCATTTTTACAGGGAGGAATTTTGGAAAATTGTTATGCCATAAATGATTTAAAGTTGAAGCAAACTGACTTTGAATTAAACTTGAATATTTTTAAATGCAAAAATTTCAGTGTTTTTAACAAAACTAGACATACCAGCTGACCTGGAGGTAATAAACGTTCTGAGCTGTGATTATACCTCAGACTAAGCAATCAAAATCATTGTCACAAAATATCCAAAATAATTATTTATGGGTTCTTTAGTTTGAAGTAAAAGGAGTTTTTTAACCTTTAGTCTTGAAGTTGTCTAATCTACTTCACTTAATAGATCTTGGTTTACTTAGGAGTATGGAATTAACATTATACACATTCTACTTGAAACTCAGGAACCAAAATATTTCTCTGATCTGATATGTATTTGCTGAATTGCAGTCTGTTTTGGTTTTTGGTATTTTTACATTCAGTGTTATCTTCTCCTTTGTATTTACTTCAAAAACATTTTTTATTTCAAGAGCAATTTGTTCTTTTACTCCCAAAATTTTGGATTTGGAGGGTTGGGAGTTGGTTATGCAATATACATACATTAATTGGTTTTTATTAAGATTGTCAATAGTGATAAGTATGTACACATTTTTTATTTATAACCACCACACCCAGTCATTTTCATTGTGATACATCATAAAGTTCATCATTGTATATATATGTATAGATATGTGTATTAATTATTATATGGGAACGTGCAATGGGATATAGTTTTAACAGCATGTCCAACATTTTATTATCTCCCCATTTTTATAGTGCTTTATATTCATAATCCTCATTAAGAAACATTTTGATATATGCATTAAAACATTAATGTAAGAGAAATAAGCATGTATATTTAAACAATGATATGTATAGAAAATTTAAAACTAAATTGTAGTTTGTGGAATTTTGTCTCGCCTAGAAGTAGATGTTTAATGCGGCAGAATTGATTTCTGCCAAGTCATTAATGTTCCCTCATTTCTATTGATGAAGTTTACGGCAATTTGAATTAATGCGTTTGTTAAAATTCTGTTTTTGTGAAAAATAAAAAAAGGTTTTTTTGAGATTTTACAAGCCTCTAAAACATTCACAAAAGATGAATTTCTACAGATGGCCAAGGTTTGCTGTTGGTATATATTACTTACAGTGAAAACCAGTCTTACCGTTGATTTCATGTTAGTTATAATGAAACCAGACTTACCATGATTGTATGTTAATGTCAGTTGTAACCAGTCCACGACTATCAATTGTCAAAGCTTAGCATCACACTATAAGCAATTATTGTATATCAGTTGAACACCCCATGATTAGGGTTATCAAAATTTAGCTGTGATATTGCTTAAGTGCAATATTGCATTAAAAATGTGACATCATTAATGAAAGACATTTTTTGGAAGTTTCACTGTACAGAAACAGGATTATTGCACAATTTAATGAAATTGTTCATTATAGAACATTAAACTTTTGCAAGCTTGTGCATTACAATATTTTACATAGGACAATATTCACCAATATTTGTGCATTAACCCTATTATATAATTCAGTTGTGGTGATACTTTTTGAAATGAAAAAAAAAATGTTGTGATAAGTTCCATGGTATTGATCTAAAGTTTCCAAAAATGATTACTTCTTGACTGACTTGTGAAACTTTAAAATTTACATCTCAAAGTTATAGGAATGTTTGATCTACCAATTCTGTTGGTTTGAAGTATTTTATTGTAATAAATGACTACAACTTTATTTATTTATTTTATGTAACAGGAGAGAATAGTGGTTATGCTTGGTGCAGAGCAATGGCAGTGTGGCAGTTATTTGAGAAATTTTATATTTTCTATATCTTTCCTCCAATCATAGGACTGTCCAATCATATTTAAGTTATTGTTCAGATGTATTGACATCATATTCATTTTAACATAAAGTTGTTAATTGCTTCTAAAATTTATATGTATGTCAGCTATCGAACTAATTGTATGTATCAGCTCTGTTGTTAGACCCCCAAGTTTGTATTTGGAATAAAAATGATGTGCTACAGACTATTAACATCTAAGTACTTTTGTTCAAGTGTTTATTAAAAGGCAGTACACCATTATTTTTCCACTCCCATTTAGACCAGCAAAGATTTTGATGATATTTGAGTGTGGATTACAATTTGAGTAATATTTACAGACACCATAGAATGTTTTAAAAAGGGGAACTAGAAAGTATGATGGAAATGAGGGTCTCTCATGTGAAAGGGGGTTGGCTGAGGATGCAAGCAGGCAGCTGAAAGGGTGTGAAGAACAAGTAGACCTATAGAGTAGATCTTAAGTTTTAAAAAACGTTTGAATAATGGATGACACTCACCGTTGACTCCTGATTGGTATTGCTATTGCACTATCAGGTCTTTTTACTTTGTGACATCAGATATTCTGGGAAAATCTATCAGTTGACAGATGATTGAGAATTGTTCCTTGTGCGTGGATTTTCCCAACCAATCCGCGACACAAAACAAAAACCTTACAGTGCAGAGGTGACACCAAACAGGAGAAATCGGTGAGGATGGAAAATATGTACTAGCTGTTGATGTCACTTATAAGTGGTTCTCCAGTCTAAACTAACCATTTTCATGTATGATTTCCCTATTATTTAGCATAAATACTTTATAATGTTCCAAAAAACAGAGGGTCACATGAACAGGGATGGATATATTTATATACCTCCCTGACCCTATCAACAAATATTTGGAGATTTGAAAATCTGGTTCACAGTTTCATAGATAATTTGAAGAAAGTTTTTATTTAGACTGGAGGCTCTCCTTGATAATATTATTTCAATCGCTAAAAATAATTTATTTATATCATTGAACACAATTTCTTTTTATAATTTTGACAATTATTTAAAAAAATAGTAGAATTTTACTTTATAAATACATTTCCTCTTGTTGGTTAGTTATGTATAGATCAGGGAATCTCAATACTCGACATATCAGAATCGGGACTCATTCTTTTGTTTAGCTGATATTTTGTTGTTGACAATCCATTTACTGCAAACTGTCAGTCATTGTTTTTCATTATTGTAAACATTAAAATGGTTAATTTATTATAGAATATGTGTTTTGTTATTTATTCTGACCAAAAGAAGTCAACACAGTAATTAAGAAATAAATATTTTTGCAAACTATTTTTACAGCTTAGAAACCACTGGCTAAATTGGAACCAAACCTTTATACAAAGGTCCTTGGATTGCCTCTACTAAAAATTGCATCCAGCATCTCTGCCCTTCAGAGGAGAAGATTTTTTAAATGTGTCAGATGCATGGCTCATCCATTATTTTTTGGTTTTTTTTAGGACAAATTGAGGAAACTTAATAAATGACCTTGCATAGATCTGGGAACAAAAGACTTTTGATCCCAGCATAGATCCTGTCAAACAATGTTCCATTTGACTAAGCCGTTAGAGAAGATATATTCCAGCCAATCATAAATGAGAATCGTCAATGGTGGCGATATTTTAGTGCTATCAAGACAAATGAGAAAACGTTAAACAGGACCCTACAAAAATGCTCCATATCAAATATTAATCCATTTGGTAAAGAGGTTTCTGAAGGGAAGCAGCCAATCAGAAACAAGAATCGTCCATTGCAACCATGCTTTTGGGGTTACTACTGCCAAAAATGTCTACTCTCAAAATGTCAGCTGGCTAATTAGAGGTTTTTCGGTTGCCATATTCTGGGATTATCTGTGCTTGTAAGTTTGCAAGTGAAAACTGGGATAGTTCTTTAATACTGTGAACATAACCTTTAAGGAAATGAACTTTCAATTGTATTAACATCAAATTGTTGATTTCTGTACAATATTAATCTGCTTTTCCAACAAATTTCTTTATACACAAGTGATTCTGGATCAAGAAATGGATTCCTCAGTAACAACAAATTTCTAGTTGTTTGTATACTACAGTTTGGTCCTCAATTGAGAGTGATTTCCCTTTCTTAATAAAAGTTAGTAGATGTTTGTCTTCTTTTTTGAATATTAAAGTCTTGTTCTGTTTTGCACATATTGATTTGCAATTGAAATGCTTTAAGTTTCTCTGTTTTAGTTTTTAATTTATCTATTTTTAACATCACTTTCTGATATCCTAATGCCATTTTGTTCAACTTCACCTTTTGTCAAATTTTCCTTTTATTAGTTTATTTCTTACCTCAATTTTTTTAACTCCATTTTTATTTAAGATTTTTTAAATCACAAACATGTATCTTTCAAGTGTAGTTTATTAATAAGTGATTGGAATTATGCATGTTATTATTGTTTAAATTAATTTTGGACTGTATTGCGCTGACTGTTGAATTTTGTGACTGCTTTTTATAACTGTATAACTTTGCCATTACTACCTCGACAGAGATATTATTAGAGGAGCAAGATTTTGCTGCACATTTTAACTCACTGCTGGCATTGAAAAATAATCTAGTATTATTGTCATCGAATATAGATGGATTTTTTTGTGATGTCATCCAAAAACTTTTATTAATCTATAGTCAAAATTACCCATTTTAATTTGGGTTTTACTTAAGTCAGTATGGTCCAGTAATAATTTTACCATCCATTCTTTAAGCTTGGCATGTACATATGACAGTTTTTCTATTGTTGAGAAAAAAACAAACTTCATGTATGTTGTTGAGTAAGCTTTAAAAACAGTTTTGGTTGATTGATTGCTGCTTAACGTCCAGTGCGTAATATTTCAGACATATTCAGAACGAGAACAAGTTAACAAACAATAAATAAGATGAAGACTGTAAGACAGGGACTTTTGTGTTACCACTGAAAAAATTTTGGTTGGATAGGATAAGTTTTGTAACTTGCCGTCTACTGACTACTCTAAAAAAAAGCTGTTACTAGGTGTCTTTAACGTGCTTAGAATATGGCATTTTATAATAACGTCTCCCTCTGGACGGATTGAAAATTTATACATCCCCACAACCAGGGACGCCCCGTTTAGCGGATCAGTGCCTCCATGACGGAGATACCTATGAAAATAAAAAGTTATGGGGTCAATGTCAGAGAGACTCAATCAAACCACGAGAT
>JARWCS010000050.1:2608182-2620194 GCA_034783895.1 Geukensia demissa
ATTACTGTTCAGTGTTATCATTGTACAATTGGTAGGCGTGGCCTAATGATTGGTGACCTGACAGACACTAAAAGCAAAAATTTATACGTATAGCTTTATCTGTATGATAAAACTACTGATTGCAGTATAATAAAGAATCTATGAATTCAGGGTGTAAAGAACTTTCTTATTACTTCATAGAAAAAAGACTCAACAGCAAATTGTTTTTAACATCTATTTAAACAGTAATATTTAAATCATGAGGAAAAATTCTAGTGTTTCTCTTACAGTGGAAAGATTTTAAACTTTTTAATTAAAACAGATATTGAAGTTATCATTTATTGGTGTTATTGTAAGTATGCTTTATTAATAAAAATAAAAATAAGTAGTTTTACCACAAATTTGAAATATAATAATAGGAGATGTTTTTTTTATTGATTTTACAGGTTATGATGACATTGTGGAAGTACTCGTTAACAATAAAGCTAATGTGAATTCACAGATGAAGAATGGTACGACATCACTGATGTTGGCTTGTGAACATGTAAGTTATAGAGATCTAATCTTACTATATAACAACAATATCAGAATAGTAGTAATGGTGAAAATTTAACAGTGTCAGTTTTTAAATTTGTTTTTATCTTCCTTTATTAAAAAGATATCTTAAAACTCCAGCTTTCAACTTGGAGTGGTTGATGTAGGAATACACCATGTGATTGATTGTAATTGGTGCAGGTGTGATATTCAGTTCATAAGAAAGTTTTAGTGATGCCAAACCTCCTATTTTTAACATACACAAAGATATAATCATTAACTATACCGATAAGTCTCCATAGAAAATCATTACATTTTTACAAAAGTACGATTTTTAGATATCACTTCCTAAAAGCCATATAACATGTTGCATAATAAAATTGAGTAGAACCCCAGTTTTCCACAAAACAATCAATTCAATACTGCTCTTGTCACCCTGGTGGTAATATATCAGATCTGGTTAACATATAATGTGTAATTTTATATGTTGTATAATAATTGCATTGTCTCGAAGGTCTAATCAATGACTACATCCGTGTGCAGTAAAGTGTTCAACATGACAGGTGTTTTATCATGCTGATATTTTATTTAATTTTAATAAAAGTTTTTATATAGCTCTTCTAAAAGTATCCAAGGCTGTGTCAGCATTTTATTTGTTTTGTATCCGGTCAAAATTTTGAAAGCCACCAGCCAGCCAACAGGAAAAACACAGCTTTTTGGATATACAATGTATATGCCACACAGGCTAACCCCAAAATGAAATCTCTTTTTTGCAATAAATGTACAATGATAAAAAAAATGTTAAACTAAAAATTAGTGAGTTTTTTAATGTATAAATAAAGCAATATAATATTTCATATACATATTCAACCAATTTTTTTCTGAAATATTTTGTGTTTGTTTTTACCTAAATAATAATAAAACCTACCAGGAGAGGGACACAAAACAAAGAAAAACACACTATGGCCTAAAAAATCAACGATCAATATTGTGTTGGTTGTGAAGTGAAATAGATGTAATAAATATTGACAGGTATTAAGTTTCTGTACAGCTTGTTGCAGTAGATAGGAGTTTTGGGAAGTTTACCCATTCAAGGCCTTTTCCAGAAATATTTGTTGCCGACTTGATTATTTAACATAGTCACACATCCATAGTGTATGGACATGCAAGGTGCATTGTTTACCAAGTTAATTTCAATGCAGCATACTCATACATGTGTAGTAACATTGTAATAACTTGTATTATTTTTAGGCACATATCTGTACAGTTGCTCTAATGGTAGAATTGGGAGCCAATATAAATCTACAACAAAACACAGGAGAAACTGCCTTGATGAAGGTATGAATATACACAAATATTTTGATATGAGAAAACAATTGTAAAATGCATATATCTAAATATTTTAAAGAAAGGAAAAAAAATAGATTTAGACAAAGGACTAGGTGTGGTTAAAAGCCAGTTTGAAGACATCTCAAAACTTAAAAATCAAAAACATTTTTCATAAATTTTGCAGGATTTTGGTAACAGTGTGGTCAAAAGTTAGTGAAAACTAGCTCATAAGTAAAATACAACAAAACTGACAATTTCAGACTATACTTCCGGTGGGTTACATAAAGCACAGATTTTTTATATGATCATCTCCTTAACAGGACAAAAAATAAGCAAAATAAAAAAAATGGTAGCCCTATGTGCTAATAGTTTTCAGAATCTAAAACCGCCTGAAAATCTTTGCTCTAATTGGGATGCTCTAATGCCCATAAATAGATATTTACAAGTTCTAACTGAGAAAAATTCTGTTTATTTTTGTAACTCCAATGTTTGAACTTTATAATGTATGAAAAATAAAAAATGAGAAGCAATTTTTAATATAAAAGAAAATTTGGGGCCAAATAAGGCCCTTACCACACATAATCCTTAAGAAATATTGTAGGACATCAGAGTATCATATTATTCAGGTTAATTCTTAGATCTATATTATACTATGCTAGTGGTAATTTTTCATGCCAAATCGGTAGATTAAATATGAACTAAGAAATAAACAATACAGTATTATAAATATGAACTAATAAATAAACAATACAATATTATTTGTCTTTTAGGCTGTGAGGCGAGGACATAAACAGATTGTCAGGTTCCTGTTAGAAAATGGTGCTAACTTCTCAGAGCAGAACAGCTCAGGCTTTACTGCTTTATCTTATGCCAAAATGATGAGGTTAACAGAAATCGAAGATATCATTGTAGATCACATTAATAGGTAACATTATCACAGTATTAAAATCATATCCAATGTAGTTATGGCTTAAAAGTGAAAGTATACTAATCGTGGTAGACTTTGCTGGGCTGAGTCTTTAAGAACATGAATTAATAATATATTTATATGATTTTGTCTTTCGAACGACAGTTTGACCATGCTAAAGGACCAACATTCAGACAAAAATTGAATTTTAGGGAAATGTTGAACAAAACATCACTAAAAGGTACATTTATTATTTTCTTCTTATTAGAGAATAAGAAAGGGCATTCATTTAACCAAATGTAATTTCAGATTGCACAGAGAACCCACAAAGCCATTTAGTTGATTTATTCTTAGAAATATTCTGTTTGGTTATTAAATTTCAGCCATGTATTTTACTATGCTTGCAGGTATAAAATTTATGAAGATTTTGTAAAAAAAAAAGTTTAGCTCAAAATTTCCCAGGATATAATAAGACAAGTGTACAGCATAGTTAGTTGACTTTGAACTTTTAAGATGTAGTTGACTAATGAGTCTGATATTTATATTCACAGGTTGACTGCAGAATTCGACAAACAAGTACAGATCACATTAAACAACACTGCCAAAATTACTAGTGCTTTATTTCCACTCCAGTGCTTCCCTCTGTCTGATGGAGAAAAGTTTGTTGTCAACTTTAAACATCAGCTACAAACCAATACACCAGGTAAGTTTTACTGAGAAACTGCTATGTCATTCTTTGCCAATTTGTATATTCCATTTTTTTAAAGAGCTAAATTTGAGTGTCAGATTACAGAGAAAGTAGTATGTGTTTTAACATTTGAATGATTTTGTGTTTCAGGTGTTGGATATTTATTATTTGTTGCCCATGTGTTTTAACATTTGAATGTTTTTGTGTTTCAGGTGTTGGATATTTATTATTTGTTGCCCATGCCAGGATAACAGCCCAGGATATCAAGTGTCGATTGTATGGACCATGTGCTGTGAAGAATGTTACATTGAATAGTGTTCCACAGCCCCCATTAACTGAGGTTTGTTCGGTTAACTTTCATATTTAGTAATAAATCATGGGAAATAAAGTCTCTTATAACTATTATTCTGTGTTAACTATCTACTTAAATTATGTTTAAAAAAAAATTTTTATGACAATTAATCTCTAGGTAAAGAGAACCTGACAATGAAAGCTAACAAAAACTCATTTTTTCTGAACTGCACTTTCAGCTCAAATACTGAAAACAGTTATAATGTAAATAGAAACGTGTAATATGGAGTTGATTGATTATGTCATGGTAGTTTGTATCACAGTTGGCTGACGTTTTTTTTTAGCAAAATAATAGCGAAAATGAGAAAAAAAAATATATATATATATATATATATATATATATATATAATAGAAAAAAAATAGAAGTTGCGAAATACGTTTTTCTCTCCAAAATGTAAACATTGACCACTCAATGGAAACAGGTAGAGAGCAAACACTTCCAAATGCTGAAATCAACTCTAGACATGTTTAATTTAGTCATCTATAACAAATAAGCCTGTCTGTCATATTATCATGATGATTTGGCTACTTTGTCATACTTTTTTGTCTCTTTGCTGAAACTCAGTGAAATGACCGTAAATGGTATTGACCAACTATCAACATATTCATGCAATGTTAACATTTATAAGTTTAATGCCCAGAAGTCAAATCGTCAACATCATGTTTGTTTTGACTTTTTCAGGAAGCCAACTTTGTGTTGTCCTGCTGTCCTCTACAGAATGGTCAGAATGAGATAATAATAGAAACTGTTCCCTGTCCTAACTCTAAGGTATGTTGATGTTTTATATTGGAAACTGTTCCCCTGTTCTAACTCTATGGTATGTGGTGGATTTATAACATGTATAGATCAGATTAATCACTGGTTTATGTGGATTTTACTTCATTCATCAGTCCTGTTTGTTTCAGTGTCTAGGAAGTATATACCTTTTTTAAAAAAAATTATTTCGTCAGAAACTTCTGAGTGTAAAGCAAACAAAGTTTGATGGCATGGTGCTATACCAAACCTTTCTTCATGCAACAGGTGTAGAGACATTCTTAAGTGAGCAATACAGGCTCCAGAGAGTCTCAGGATTAATTGTCTGTTTTGGTTGACCTGTCTGCATTACAAAATGAAAAACTGTTCAGGACTGTAACTATTTCTAAATGGGTTGTTATATTTCGAAGTAAAAAAAAAGACACAATCAGTCAAACATACAAAAACTAGATAGTGTCATTTGACTGATTGATTGATTGATTGGATTGTGCTTAACATCCAGTGGCAAATATTTCATGCATATTCAGTACAAGAGCATATTAATAGTTAGTGATGATGGATGAATCCTGATAATACTAGACCAATATGCTAAACCGGATTTTTAATGTGCTAGCTCACGAAAGCAACAGTCTGCAAGAAGACATGCCACTTTAACCAGACACATTATTCTGACTCTGGGCTGAACAGAGTGAACTTTGCTCTTACTCATATATGCTGTGTGCTTAGCTGAGAAGCAGCAAATACCAGTTTTAATGTCTTTGGCTTGACCTGGCTGGGGATAGAACCCACGACCTTCTGCACTCTAGGCAAGCAGGCTAACCATTACACCACCAAGGCGGTCATTTGAATAATTAGTTAAACAACTGTACTTGCCCAATTGGTTTAAAATTTGTTTGCATTTATTTGTAAAAGTGAACTTATATTTCAATGTTAATATAATTTTAATTTTAGGCAAAATTGGTTGTGAGTGCTTACAAAGCTCAGCTACTGGAGACAACATAAAGAATTATCCTGTACCAAGGGGAGACTACTGGTGGATACTGATCTCGCTTCCATGATCTCATACCAAATGATGTTTGGCCAGACAAAACATTACATCAATGCTTGAAAGAAAATTGCAAAGGAGAAAAAATGTTCATTTTTTTGGACAGTTTTTAAAAGTGTTTTTAAAAATATTATTGAAATGGAAATGGATTTATTACTTTATATCCGCAAAATGTTTTTGAAGTTTTGGTATATTTTCTTTAATTTTTTATTATTTGTAATGATTCAGATAATTCTAAGAAAGTTATTATGTTTTTTTTTTTTTTATTAGATTTACAATTAATTTTGTCAAAATGTTACTTAGGTAAACAAAGATAATGAATCTAGATTTAATTTTTACATTTAGTGTATTGATAACTTTAGTCTGATTTTTATGAATGGTTTGTGGCAATGGAACATTTTTTTGTTTGAATACACTAAAATTGATTTGGGAAGGAATAGAAGTGTCAGAGTAAGGGCAGTCCATTAAAATGGGTATGACTGGGTGTGATGAAACACTGTGTTTGTTCCCAGCCTATTTGATATATTTAAAAATATGAAAAAGTAATTAGGTGTTACTTTGGAGAGGGACAACAACACACACACATCCTGCCCACCCATATCCATTGTAATGGAATAGCCTAAAACCAAATTGTACAAAGATATAAGTGTGTTGATCACTCTAATTGTACAAAATGATTAGTTGTATGAATTAGAATCGACCATTCAATGGTCTATATCCAAAAGGAGTAAAATTGTGCTATTTGTTACCCTTTCTCTTGCCTCTGTTTATGTCTAGTTTGTTTGGTGTTATATACTTTGTTCTGATTAAGGGGGTTTGTAACTCTAGACTGAAGTTTCTGATTCATTTTTGTACAACTTTAAATAATGTTATCTTATATTTACATGACATTGTCAAATCGGTAGAAAAAAAATTGTTAGGGAAATTTTTTTGCTCGACTAACTTCCTTTTTGTATTGTTAATCTGCCTTTTCACAGGCTTTAAAAATTGTTGATAAAACATTCTTTAGACTGTTCGTTTCTCATGTAACTTTTGTTTAGATTTTTAGGAAAACTTGTAAATCTTTAATCTTGGGTTATCAACTAAATATATTACAATAGATGTTTATATTGTGTACATACTTGAAGTGAAGTTGTTGTAAAAGTTGTTTGTGTGACTCATCAGATCAGGAACTCTTTATTGCCTATATTTGGTTATGTGAGACATTAAAGGCCGCTTTGAATATGCGAGACACTCAAGGCCGCTTCATTTTGTACTCATTTTGTGGCAAAAAATACATTAATTGAAATGATTTAAGAATGGCATTTATTTATGGATATTAAAATAGAATTGATACTCAATATATTAACATTTTCGTTTGGTTTAAATTTTGCTTGGAACTTAAATAGGATCTGAATGTAAACATGTAAAAATGTGTTTTATTCTTCTAAATTTAAATCAAATAGCCCAAAGGTTAACATCAGGTTATTGTTAATAACATTTTTAATATATGACCAGGGAATCTTTCCTTATTTTCAATTTTTCTCTCTCCATGAAAATTTAGAAAATAGACGTAATTCTTAGTCTGAAAATTTTATTTCTACACCAAAAAAGAATTTTTATCAAATATAACTAAAGTATAGTTGTTAAAATAGTTAAGCTCAGTGAATGATATTGGGGCTTTTGCAGAAATGAATGTATGGGTGATCAGTAGGCACTTCTTTGAAGATTTTTGGCAAGTTAGGTATAAAATCTGCCTCCCCTCCCTGAAATTTGTTTTTGGAAAGGCCCTTTGTGTGAAAGGCAGCAGTATTAAAATAAATATACACTGTTAAAACACCACCATGTATAGATTGTACATTATAACTCAGCTCTGCTTAAACAATCTTTTTTAATGTACATACAGCTAGCTTAATCCAAATTTAACTGTAAAGAAAATGTGGAATCGTTCATTGTGTAGGACCATTTATCCTTTGTATTATACCAGTGTATATGTCAAAAGGCATTTATCTTGTGTATCATTATAATGTTCTATGATATCTGCTTCAAAAATATTTTAATTTCAGAACTTCCTTAAATTAGCAAAATTGCTAAGAGATTTTTTAATTGTTTTTTCATTAGTTGTAAAAAATGAATGAGCTTTTTATGAAACTGATGCTCATCTTGCTGAAAAGTGTTGAAAAATTGTTTGTCCATTTGTAGAATAAATCATGAATTTTGTGAACTTAAATTTGCTTTGCACTGTTTGTTAAAGTTGATGTGAGATCATTGACTATCGTCATAATTTATGTATAAAGGTTATATGTTGTTAAATTTTTGTGTTTATCAGATATATTTATAATATACAAAACCCAACTGTGACAATAAAAAAATCCCGGTTTTGTAGAAAGTATTCAGGGTATTAGATTAAACATTGATTGAGAGAAATGATAATAAGTGTTTCTGTAAAATGAAAATATTGTGTTGAAAATCTTGTGTAAAGCTAAAACTTTTAGTTGCTTGTGTTTTACATCACATGAAAGAGGTAAACACATTCTCTGCTTCATCTAAACACAGCTGAAATATTTTTTTCCTCAAATCAAGATTTGTTTGCTTTATTTCAAATTAAGATTAGCTTGATCATTTGTTGTTGTTTTTTTTTTAAATTTGAATAAGTTGTGCACTGCAGTCCAAATCAGTTGTACTTTGTTTTTAAGCAAAAATATAAAACACTTAAATGTTGTAATTTTAAGGTAAACTATTTTTTTTTTTTGCCATGATTTAATGGGTGAAATGTCCAGTTGAATTTTAATTGAAAGGTCAAAAAGATAATATATTAACACTCAAAAAGGAATGGCTTGTTACAAAGTACAGTAGAATTTATTGAAATACTGGAGTCAGTTAAACCATTTGAGGTCTGTTATGTTTTAATTTTTTCAAAAATAGTGATAGCACAGTGAATGAAGAACAACAGCTAAGAGGTTAAAAGTCGTATAAATCTTGCAATATTTTTAAATACATCATGGTGCTTTATTAATTATTGCTTCTGTTTTTGATTTTATAGTTTATCTCTTGTTATTGTAAATAAGATCTGTTTGAAAGTGGACCATATATACAATATGTCAGAAATCATTGTACGCTTCATAAAGATCCATATGATGTTTGTTTTCACAGTGAAATTTGTCTTATTGATTTGATAACCAAAAATCACCTTTTCACTTCAGAATTCCAGTGGCATTATTGAACAAAAAAATGTTGTATGTTATATGTGGCATTATAACGTGATGTTGAAGTTTTAGGGCATTATACTTTTTTCTCCAACCAAAATTTAGAGAATTACTTTTTATATTTATGAACACATATAAGTTCATTTTGGTCCATTTGATGCAGATCTAATGTGATAATGTATATAGAATATGTAGACATTTCTAGTCATGTAGAAAGTATTGGTGGCTTTTCCTGTTTGTTGCTTCAGTGTATTTGAAGCTTGCTGTAAATTATTGTAAGCTTTGGCAGTTGTTAGGAAAATAATGTTATTTGCTCATTTCAATTAATACATAAAAATAATCATTAAAGTTTGTGTGTGCACTAGTAAAAGTCCAAGACAACGGCTGAATGTGTCCATCTGTGCTCATTTATAGATAAATTTTCAAGTTTTGCATTTGAATAGTACTTGTATTAGATTTTTTATACCCAGAATTTTGAGTCCATTAAAATGATTGATATTAAATTTTGTATGACATATATTAATAATGAAAAATCCTTCATAAGATTTTTGTCCAAATGTCAAATTAAAGATCATAAAGCTTTATGCATATGCAGTGTATTGCTGTAAGTTACAGGCATTTCATTTAATGTTAATTTTCATGACTTGTGAATCATTTATTCATTGAATACTTTTGTTAATTTATTGAAATATTGTTTTTTGTGTTAAAAGGTGACTGTTTGTTTTAGTTAGAATTTTATTTTTCTCAGGGTTAAGAAACTTTTGAAATTCTCAAAATCATTACTTCATTTATTTCTCATTAAACCTAGTTGGTTTGTTTTGATATTTTAACACTGTAACATTTTATGATAAAAAAAGATTGCCAATTTAAATATGTTAGAGAATTAGAGACTGATTTTCATCAACATAAAAAAGGTCAGTATTCACAACACATTCTTATATGCAAAAATGCATTTTTATATATAGGTCAGTATATCATATAATATGATCTCATTTTAAAATTTTCGAAATTCTGTCATGTACAATATTAGTTAAATTTCTATGAATCTGTTGTAGGAAACTTGGTATTAGCAGTAAGAATACAACTTTAAGGTAGTATCTTAGGACTGTTTCTGACAAAATACTTTACAATATCAAGCAAAGAATGTGTAGTTTCCCATAAGTTCATGGTAGACTGTAATATGAGATTTAGCATACCAATAATCACTGTAATTCTTGATTTTATCAGTTTGTGACATGTTCTTGATAAAAACAGACTTTTTCATGTTGTAACATACACAGTTTTTTCTGGTTACTGTCTATAAACCTGCAGTTTTTTTGGAATATAATGCACTGAAAGTTTAATGATAAAATTTTTATCTCTCATGAACATATTTCAGATCAAGATATTGTAAACCTGGTATGATTTTTTGATTCTCTCCACAACCTTCAGGTCAAATGAGATAGTGCTTTCATTTTGCATTGATCTGTTGGTCATTAGTCACATTTAGAAATCACATGACCAATAGGAAACCTTTAATGCAACTAAACCAGGGGGATAAATAAACAGTGTTTCATAGTAGAGTGATATAAGGCTCCAGGGAACCTTTTGATTTGTGGTAGAGTTCATTTCTCGGGCATTACTAACTTATGATTCATGAAAAGTACCATGTTAAATAAAGTTCCACTTCAATGAGTGATGCAACTATCAATACTGTTTGTCTTGTTAAATAATTGTAGTAAATTTTAAAGATGTCTACCCCAACCTACTGAAAGTTTGTGCAATGTAGGGAAAATTGTGTAATATAATAAAAAGAATTATAAGTCATCTTGAGAATACTACAGATATTGGTGTAGTTTTACATAGAAATTAGAGGGTATTTTTCTGCATTTGTTATTACTGATCTTTATAATAGATATAAAACCAATGTTTAAATTTTGTTACTTTATTAAGATTATTTATACAGTAATAAAAACATAGATGTTATATACTTTGTGTTATTGTTTGTATACAAGTCTACAAATATTAGAGTTAAACAGGATGTGGTATCAAACATATCCCCACAAATCAGTACATTGCTGTCAAGAATAAAATAACCACTATCAAGTTTTAGGCTATAATATAAAATCGGTTCTATCAAGGCTAAGAAATCTGAAATTTATTCATGGGTTTTATTAGAACGTCAAAGTATTAGAAAAACAAGTGTTTTGCCAGACAAATCTAACAATACAACTCAATATTATGAGGTTTACATTTAATTTCAAGTCATTCCTGTCAAAGTTGGATGGGACTGGCAAAAAATTGCTTGGCACTTGATAAGGTTAATTAGTTACCTGCTCAAGGTTGTTGGTTCTCTCTGGGTACTCTGGCTTTCTCCACCAGTAAAACTGACGACCACCATATGACTGAAATATTGTTGAAAGTGGCGTTAAGCCCAAAGTTAACATACAAAAAAAGTCCTGTTCATAACTGGTATATTAAAATTGAAATTATCAGCAAACATGAAGGGGACACAAAAAACCTAAAAAATGTTTACACAATTTCCCAATACCTATCACAGCTAGATGGATCACTTCTGTATTTTCTGTATCATGGCACTATGTTGTAGGACCTGATGTTGAAATGTGTTGCATAAAAACTATGTCATATTGTTTAGACTATATTACAGAAACATCATGTGGCATTTTCAATGTAAAAAAGTCAAAACAACATTTTAAAGTAAAATATTGATTAAACAAAATACAATGAATAGATAATATGGTTTTCTTTACATAAGATAGGTGTTTGTCATGAAGGGAATCTTTTTTGGCTTGTTAGATAGCTTATAATAATCCAACAGTAGACCAAATATCAATTTATTCCTTTCAATAATGGCAAAGAAAACTTAACAAAAAATGTCATGTTCATGAGAGTTATATTAAGTATCGGCAAACAGGAAGTGGTTGCCCGACAGATCCGAAAATACTTTGTGTAGTACAATACATTATCAACCACTAAAATCAAATCAGTCCTTTCAGGCAAGAAAACTGACAGAAATATTTTTATACGACTGCAAAAAATTTGGGGTTGTATTATGTTATGGCGTTGTCGTCGGCGTCTTCTGTCTGTGGAGACAAAGGTTTCCGCAACTTATCTTTTGATGGGATGAACTGATTCTTTTGATATTTTGATACATTGATTCCTTGTATGAGATATGGTGTGGGATTGATTTTGGGGGTTCCAGCTCCCCCCGTTTTTTATGAGGGGCCAAAAGGGGCTTTT